>JABCMJ010000727.1:0-15270 GCA_014822125.1 Arbutus unedo
CTTTGAGAGAAAACGGTTGCTTAGCGCTTATAAATAATGGAAAATGAAGTAATCTATGTAATGTGAGATTTCGCTAACAATACCAATGGTCCACAAAGTGTTCTTTGTTCTTCAACCGTAAGTAAAACACTAACAAGGTATCGAAAATTGGTAACAACATAAAAGTCGCTCCAATCATACATCTGGGAGGGGTATTGATCATATACTATTTTATCGTATAGATAAGTGCTCATAAATACGAGGGCAAACAAAAATGCAAAAATGTAAATAGAGCTGCAAATGAACCGAACCGTTGGCTCGATAAGGACTCGTCCATTCATGCTCGCCTCTTTAAGTTTATGAACGAAGCTTGAGTCAGAAATATGAAAAGTGCACGTTATCTAAAGGTTAAACGTTATCTAAATAAAGGGACTAAAGCAGAAAATGCATGTTTTAAGAGCGAGCCAAACTCGAGTTTGCATAAGCTTGGCTTGAGTAAGCTCACAAACACAAGTATTTGTAGAATTCTATAAATATATTTCAAAATAAATATAGAAAAACAATAGAAATTCATAAAAAATATTATTAACATTAAGTAAACAATCAATTGTTAAGGTCGGATTTGGACAGCCTACATGTCGGGACCGGCACTAGTCATAGTTTTCATTTGATGAACAAAACATCCTTAGGTTTGTACATATATATGTTGGTGGATGAGTTGTGTGTAAATAAGAATGATTGTATATTTCAAGTAAAAACTTTAAAAAAAAAAAGTGTAAATAAAATCAGTCCCACTGAGTCTATATGGGCTCCGCCACTGTAAAAGTCATCATACAAAACTATAAAATCGACAAATAAATACTCCTGTATCTTGTTGGGTTCATTTGTTTGGTTTCAATTATCCAAAATTTATATCTGACATCACATTTTAGAAAATGCTCTTGCAAATTGTAACTGGGTAAAAACTTCTTACCGAAATAATTAATTTCTCAATCTACGGACAAACAAATAAGCTTTCTATCTCGTTTGAAATCTAATTCTACAAGACAATAAACCGTTAAAAATACTTACATCTCTAATAGGTAGAAAGATCATTCGATAATTAAGTCAATAGTACTCAATTAATAAATTGACAATCTATTGCATGCAATAGGAAATTACAACGTACTTTTAACTCTACGGGTGCCTATCTTTTTATAGGGGCTCTCCTTCATTAATTCGAGTCCTTCTCCATCTCACAATTTCTCATTATCTTTATTCTTTATGGTTAGAGTTTAATCAATTGTCAACTTCTGGTTAGAAGTTGAATTGATCTAGAATTTTTTATCCTTATCTGTTTAGAACTAGTCTTGATTTACTCAGGTTCAGAACTTATCATTATTTAGTCTTTTACTATTTAATCATTTTTCTCAAGTCGACGAATAATTCTTTGCTCATCAACATGCCCGTGGACAAGAGCATTGTGTCGCTGAGCTGACTTCTCGCCTATTTACTTGGTAAAAATCCTAAAAAAATTACGTTTGCCCCCAATTTTAGCTGCTCTTTGCCGAGCAGGCAAAATAGACAAAGCTTATCTCTTCCTTATTATTATCCACACCCATTGGCTGGATGCACTTTGCTTGGGCGAATATCCTCTATTCGTTTGCATTTGTGCAAACGCATTTAATGCACAATGTTGTATGGTGACACCTTTTGGTGACTGACGTGACCTTTCTTGCATGTTGCCTATAACATCTCTTTTTTCACCGCCTATATTTACAGCTTCACATTCACTTTTTCTATTCACCATACTTCTTCTTTGCTCTTGAGAAGAAATCCTTTTTTTTTATTGTTCTTGAACTTCCTACGTCTAGCTGTTTTTGCCAAACCTTCTGTACTTCTATAGAAAACAATCTCATACCCTTTCTTCTTTGTAAGTTCCTCTTTAGTACTTTAACTCTCTTTCTCTATTCAGTCACTCTCCTTTCTTTCTCAGAATGGGGGTCTTTAGGTCTTTATGCAATACTCTAGAAAATATGACAAAGTTCCGACGTTTATATAATGTCCCGAACAACATTGTTATCACCCTCGTTGTTACTGACATACTTTTGTGAGGACGCAATTTAGGAAATACTCCATATTCAAGTAGTTATCGTAGGAGAAGGTGGGATTAGATTCTGCCTTCATCCTTTCTTTCATAGAGTCCTGTCTTGGTGTTTTTTTTTTTGGAAGCAAACTAACAACAGAAAAACTGCCTTAGGCTATCTCTCCACATTGGATGACTGTAGACAAATTAAACGAAGAGAGGTAACACAAGGGATAATAGTTTTCCCCTGATGATGCATACATGCCCATTGAACCCATCTGAACTTAATCTGATCCTGCAAAAGATCCCAGTTCATAGTTCCTCCATCGAAATGCAAGCTATTCCTAGCGAACCAAATTGAGTAGAGGATGGATGCAGGGAGGGAAAACCACAAATCATGCACCAAGCCTTTGGATTTAGTTTTAAAAAAGCAGTTGGACCACCAGAGAAGGAGGCCATCCACTGACTTAGGGACTACCCAGCTAATTCCCCAAATGGATAAGAAATGGCACCAAAGCTTCCAAACTGTCTTCCAATGCATCAGTAAATGGGATTGAGATTCGAGATCAACATTGCAGAATTTGCAAGAAGCATTCTGCATTGGAATAATTCCCCTTACAAACAGAAGTTCTCCAGTTTTGACCCTCCCTTGCCAAGCAAGCCATGAAAAGAACTGGGCTTTTGGGGGAGAGACCTTGAACCAAAAGCATGAAGGAGGAGAAGAGTTGTGGCAGAGCTCCTACCCCTCTAGGATATGATAATGGACTTCACAGAGTATGGCATTCCTGAATTATCAAGCCGAGAAAAGGAGTTAGGCCTGTCATGGAAATTAATTCTGGAGGACTCCCACATTCCTGCTATGGTATTGAGCATATCCGCTTCCCAACTGAACAAGTTCCTTCTGAAAATGAGGTCAGCCACTGGAGAAGTAAAGCCCCTAAACACTGCCAGCTTAAGGTCCCTGACCACTGTCATGTGGAATAATCTTGGAAATATAATGCAAAGAGGTTGAGTTTTGGCATTCCAAGCATGATTTGAGAACTCTATATGCTCTCCAGTTCCTACCTTGAAAGCCAGGTTATTGATGAAAGAAAGGGATGTGGAGGGGTTGTGAGGATCCACATTGAGAATTCCTCTCCAAATAGGAGAAGCTTGAGAACTAGAGCCAGCATTAGGGAGCCAAGCAAAATCTGAAATTTTGTAGACAGCACAAACCACTACTCTCCATAAGTTCCCTATTTCCATACCAAATCTCCACCACCACTTGAGAATCAAAGCAGTGTTCACAAGTTTAGGGCACTTAATCCCCAAACCTCCTAAAAGTTTGGACTTGGAAATAAGCTCCCATTTAACCAGACTCGGCTTGTGTTCTTGAGAATTTCCTCCCAACAGAAAAGACCTCTGAAAGCGTCTAATCTCCTTAGCCATTGAGTTAGGCATCCTGAATAAAGATAAATAGTAGATTGGAAGGCCGTTAAGAACTAACTTTATGAGGACCACTCTACCAGCATAAAAGAGCAGTTTGCCCTTCCAAGAAGCAAGCCTGGACTTAAACTTTTCAAGAATGGGTTTCCAAGTGCTAAGTCTCAAGGGACTTGCCCTCGATGGTAAGCCTAAGCAGTTGATTGGAAGGTGAGACATCTCATATCTCAACACTTCTGCACAAGAATTGACAAAATCTTCATCCCATCCCACCCTACACACTGTGGATTTATAGAAGTTAATTCTTAGCCCAGAAATCACCTTAAAACCTCTCAAAATTCTTTTGATATTGCACACTTCTTCAATATTTCCCTCGCAAAATAAAATGGTGTCATCAACAAACTGGACGTGGGTTAGGTTGCCAGATAAGGGCCCCAAACAAGCACCCCCCAAGAGATTTAGGTCTCTGGCCTTGCACAACATGTGGCTAAGGCCATCAGCAGGTAGCAGGTACAGAAAAGGGGACAAAGGGTCACCTTGCCTAATCCCTTTTTCCATAGCAAATTGGTCGGTGGGAGAGCCATTCAGTAGGATGGATAGGGATGCTGTGCACATACAAATTCTCATCACTACAACAAATCAGGGTTCTACCAACGTTTTTAAAATGCCGTCAAAAGTCGTATAAATGTCGGGAAAGCTTTTCCCAGCATTTTAGAAAACACTGCCGATGCCGCTATCAGAAATACGAAATGGCGTTTCAAAAACACCGGGAATATTAATTTTCCTCAAAAATTTAGCTAGTGTTTTTTTTTTTTAATTCATCACAATTTCTCGATTTGCCAAATACGTTCGGAGACATCTAATATCACGAGACAGTCAAACATAAACCATATAATAGAACATCTCCAAATCCCTCCTATACATCCACTCAAACGTTTCCTAGAATTCATAACACATCAAGTATTACTTCCAAAATCAAGCCAAAAAATTATAATAGATAAACATAAAACACTAGAATCTGAAATCAAACAACAGAACCAAATTTAGGAGTACGCCAAATGCATTAAGAAGTTCAAATTAAGAGTACGCCACAGAACTTATAATGTCCTCTATATCATTCCCAACATCATCCATGAACAAAAATCTAAAGACAATTGATACAGTCATCGAATTAGAAAAAAGAGTGGCCGAGACAATACCCCAAGACAAGATTACTAGTCCCAGGTACATGGATCTACAAAGAAACAAGAAAGATATGAAACCCCTGCAGGCATGGTCCTACAAAATACAACTGCAAGTAATATGTGTGTATTAGTTCATTGTGTGCTTTGAATTCGCAAGCCTACAAAGGGCACATGTAATCATAGTGATGCTAAGATCGTATCATCTTTGACATTAGTCACCATACTAGCCACTACAATCTATATACATACATATTATTGGGCCCTAAAAGAACTTGAACCATCCCCTATTCCTTTGTCTTTCTAAACAAAAAAATGCATGCAACTTCGAAAAACTCCAGCCAAGTTTTGAAAGTTGATGATTTTTGGCTCTCTCGTTTCGCGAAATAATAATTTAAGATATTAGCAAACAACTTACTCTCCCGTTAAAAAGAATCGGCCAAGAGTGGCAATGGCCAGCCTTGAGTGGCGCCCCGGATGAATGAAGTACACAGCCTGCAGCCTACCCTTAAAATTAGAAGGAAGCTCTTCATAGATCCACCTCAAGTCGTTAAGCCAGGGTTGTTGTCTTCCTTCAGCACAGTGGTGTGCATGTAAACGATGCAGAAGGGTCCTTCCGGCATCTCAGCATTCAATTTGTGGAAAACAAACTTTTTCAGCCATTTCCCACCTATAACTGGAGTTGGTGAGCATACAATATAGAACACACACGTGAGTCATAGGCATCAATTAATGGAAAAGAAGAACCAATGCAAAGAAACTATGAGATAGCAAGGCAGTTAGTTGAAAACAGAAAAGTGAAACAAGAAAATCGACTAAAGATTAAACAGAATTTAAATACTCACTGGCACTTTGACAACAATGAAATAAAGCTACATACAACAGAATTCATACCATCTTATTTTTATTAATTGGCTGTAACCATCATTTTTATTATCAAGCAAATATACAAGGAATTCTACACAAATTCTATGTGTTGTTTCCTTTTGTGTTTCAACTCCACATCTCACACCACCACGCCAAAGAGAGGAAGGAAAAAACCAAAAACATGTCCACGAGATCCAATGCCCAGCTGTTTGTGATGTTCTACCATTTCCAAGGGTAACAGTGGGTTTGTTTCCTCCAATTAAAAGGTTGGTAAAATGGCTTTTAGGCGGATTATGAGTAAAGGTTTAACATAAGTTGGAAGTATCAAATCAGCACAGATAGTAACAAAATTGGCTACTTGCTAGTTAGGGATCCGTTCCTATTATTTAGAAGAATCCGATATATACCAAAGAATCAATTTGCGAGGCAGTATAAAAATTCATGTTACCCATAGATTAGACCCAAAACCATTAGCCTAAGTACAGTTACAAACACTGAGAGATAAAGTGGGCATACAGCGGAAAATGTTAAACGAAGTGGGTATACTGGAAAATTACATCTAAACAAAGTGAGAGAGAGATCCTCCTCACTAAATTATGAAAATTTTCTAAAACAATAATTCTGAAACAGTTTCAAAAACTAATTTTTGTAATTAAACAACTGAAGCCACATCACACAGCATGTACTTCCACGACACGAATAACACCACTGTTGTCTATTTCGCCACACCACTGAGATACCAAGTGATATGCATCCCTTGCTATGTAGATCTAGAGGGAGAGAGAATTGTCTGGATACATCAGTGTCAGTTCTGCGTGTCATTGTCCACTCTCACATTTCCTCGTAAATTTGAACCCGAAAATGGTGAAAAGAACCTCATAATCTTTCAGATCAATGAGAGAGAGAGAGAGAGAACAGGAGAGAGACCGCAAGAGTGATAACAAGACCTCTTTTTCTTCTAGATTTCCAGAAGTGAACAACTTTATTGGCAATCAAAATGTCATTCTAGATACCCCTTTTTCCAATGAAGGCTGGTTGGAAATTCCCTACTACATTGGGGAGACTGGGAGCCAATTTGCCAGCCAAGACTTTGGCAAGAATTTTATACGTGCTTCCTATAAGACCTGATAGATCTAAAATCATTTAGAGAAGCAGGGGATTTTACCTTAGGAATGAATGATAAATGAGGAATCAAGGCCACGAATGTAAGCATCCGGAAAAATTTTCGTTTTAAAATAGGTATTCGGAATATATTAAGTGCAATACGTTTGATTTATTTATTTTTATGTGTTTTAAATTTTTAGTGGCAGGGCTTGATCCCGGAAATTTAATTTGGATATGTGCACGTAATAAGGTGTGATGAGACCATTTAGGAAACCCTTAAACTTGTTAGAATCTTATTTGGGAAAAGGGGGAAAGGGACATAAGCCAAAAAATCTCATTTGTCCCTTCTCTCTCTAAAACCTTGGAGCTCTCACTTTCCTCAAGTCTTTCTATGATTTCTGTTGATTCAATCGACCAATCCCAAATTTCTTTGAGATATAGAGTGATCTTGACGTGCTCTATCCATATCTGAAGCTTGATCGTGTTTTCGAAGCTCGGAGGAGAAAATTTGAAGGTCGGGAGATACATGGAGCTAGAATTTTCGATTCGACATCAAATCTCACGATCCAAAACTTGAAATAGAAATGTTTCACCTCTATTATGTATTTATAACATGTTTTGATTGATTTCGTGGTGTTATTGGTCAAATTTTGAAGTTTTTGGTCCAAAAAGCAAATCTGTGATTTTTTTTAAAAAGTATTGAAATCGCCAAAGTAACTAGAGCGACTTTGAAGTCGCTAGAGCGACTTGAAGTAGCTCGAGCGACTATTGGGCTACTTCTATTGTCCAAATATGAATCCAGCGAGGTTTGCTGTAGCAACTTGTTGGACGACTTTAACTGATGGTTTTCACCTTATTTTGAGATTATGGATTAGTTGACTTTGGTTATAGGTCATGGTTATAAATAGATGATAATTCTATTATTTCGGGCATTTATTTAACGATTTACGTGTGTTTATGGAATTATCCTTATGTGTTGTAATGAATTTAATTGTTGTGTTGTGAAGAGTAATATCGCATTGACATAGTGCGACTAGGCTTATCTTTGGGAATTTTGACCAAGACTTGTGTTTATGAGTGCGAACGATTGTTTCCTGTATTGTGGATTCACTTATGGTATTCCCGAAAAGTTAAGAACTTGTGATGTATGTTATGAGCTTGAGAATCTTATAAGCCTTTGACACAATAAGAATGAGTATAGAGACAAGTTTTGGACCATAAACGATGAAACTTTATGGGCTAGTCCCCTTTGGGAAGGGAATTAGGCATGATGCATTGTGTTAACCTCTGTGGGAGTTAAGTTAGGCACGACAATTGTTTTAACATACTTGGGAGAATATGCTAGTAGATGACATAACTTGTTTAGACACTATCGGGTATAGTGATCAGAGAGAAGATTAACATAAGACGTATTATGTGAGCATAGAATCAATTTAATAGATTGTTGGACTGGGTGCCTTGAGTTTGACCTTGGTTTTGAACTATGTGGTGAGATGATTGTGTGAGAGATCCTTTACGCTATAGGCGAACTCTACGTGAAATCTATTCCTGAAACGGTTTACCCTATCCCAATATCGTGAGGAGTTTCCCCTTATGCCTTTGGAGGGTGACCAACATTGTATTGCCATGAGGTGTAGTGTCATGTATAATTTGAGATAGAGGCATGGGCTGGTAACCTTCATATTTGTGGTGCATGGTTTGTCCCGACTATTTAGGTTGAACTAAGTTACGTGATGTGTTACGATAGAACAACTAAGATTACGAAACGTGTTATGATGCGTTGACTTTAAATGTTGAGAATTGATTGACATGAAATATGTCGGTGAATGGCTACTCTTCAAGCTTTCATTACTTATTTCTGATATAACCTGAATCGAATGTTGTCTTCATACTCTATAATATTGTTATCCCGTTAATTACTAAAACTGCACTTGACTTTAAAACTTGCTTGAATAATGTGAGACACTTGAAATGTAACGCATGGACATACATTAATGGTTTAATAGAATACGAAAATTGTATGACTAGCCTCCATTTAGAATGTGCTAGGGATAAAGTGAAATGCTATAATAGCCTCCATTTAGAGAATTGCTAGGAGTGATATGAAAAGATGTACTAGCCTCCTCCGGGAGAGTGCTAGGGAGAAAAATAATGCTATAACTAGCCACCTTTGGTGTTGTGCTAGGGAAAACAAACAAACTATGATAAAGAGAATATAATGATACGTTTGTGCGTAGTATGATTGAATGATTCGTTGGATAGTAAATCATTATTACAGAATTGTTAGTATGGATTCCGGATTGGTTTGGATACTCTTTGTCACGATAAGACATAACGATTCGATGCGTAATGAGAGGCGTCGTTGATGCTTATGAGACATGGAATGTGAAGGATGATAGTGTGAGTGAAAGTATCGATAGAAGTATTGACTTGACAGTAAATTAACGATACACTAAGGAATCGGTAAGAGAAATGGCCAATGGATGATGAACCGTTGTTGTGAGATGGTTGACGGATAATGAGTTGGTATTGAGGAATGGTTGAATGAGTAACAAAAGAGTATTTTAAGATGGTTGAGTATGTTGTTTATGCTTATCATGTATTCTGTATAACTTCATATTTGGATTATTGTTTATTAGTCATGTTATATGTCGTATCAGTTCATACTCACATATTATTGGTTTAGACATTTCTACTGGGTTGTGTAGCTCACCCTATTATGTTACAGGTAATGTTTTAGACACTTAGCATAAGACGCATGAAATGCATTGTATGATGCATGTTTCAAAATTTTGATAGGAGATACCTAGCATCGAAATGTAAACATTTAACTTTGGTAATCTATTTTGATCAAGTAACGGGTCGAAAATTTGCCCATTTTAATGTAATATCCTTAAACTTGGCTTTGATGGTATTTCATTTAAAGGAAATGATTTGAGAAATTAGTTTAGTTATTGAATAATGTGAGATTTTAATTATGATAAATTACGGTTATAATATGTTGAAAAACGAGGACGTGAAAAAGAAGCAACTTGTAGTTAGAGTGAAATTCAGAGAAGAACTTGAGAAAAGTGTCCTTGAGAATTGGCCAACACTTCTTAATAAATAAAAGGTTAAAGTCATCTGGGCCTGGGGCTTTGTTTCCATCACATGAAGAGATAGCATTCTAGATTTCCTCAACTAAGAAGGGATGGATTAGCTTAGCCTTGGTGTCCTAAGAAAGGCCTTGCATATTTAAAAGTTGCCCCATGTCAAGAGAAGGTCTAATGGACCACTGTTCTACATAAGCACTCCTAAAGAACAGTAAGACCTCTTCCTTCATCAGGATAGGGTCCTCCACAAAACCTCCATTTGAGCTAGGGACTGAGCTAATAAGGTTTGACCTCTATCTGTTGGCTGTTGCCAAATGGAAGAACCTGGTATTTTTATCTCCTCTTAAGCACCAATTTAGCCTAAATATCTGTAACCACATCCATTCATGTTTTTTGGACAACTCCCAAAAAGCCTTAACATAAGGTTAGAACAATCTAAAACTTCTTACATCTAAACATGTATGATTTTAATTACACAAAAGTATAACATCAGCAACTGAATTTAATTACACATGCATCTAATGCGACTCATGCAAACATAACTCATCTGGACTCAAACCGACGCACTCTCAAACTTGACTGAGAGCAATTTATAAACTTGCACAACAGAACTTTAACCCCATGTCTAATTCTCGAGCTGTCACCGATGGGATCGCCCAAATTCAGATTTATGGCCTTTCACTGAGGACTCTAACCCATGAGAAAGGCCGATGTGTCCATCCAAATATCACGTGGGGTTGTAGAGCTGGCCAACTTTAATATTAGATACCAGCCTTGGACGCCATCAAAGCACATGTGCTAGCTAACTTAATTGTCGAATTCTCCTCAATAGTGGAACATCCATCAACCGATGAACAAGAAAGAGTAATTTACGAATAGGAGGAGCCGACAAAGTCTTGGACAATGTTCCTCAAAGATGTCTGAAAGCTATAAGTCAACAAAGCATCCAACAATATGGGAGTTGAGTCTGGAGTCATTCTAATCTTCCCATCTAGGGTGATTCAAGCATGCACAACGACTTGAATTCCATGCCTCAAACAACGAGGCCAAATACAAAGCACTATTGACCAAACTAAAGACAACCAAAGCGCTAGCGATAGTGGAGTTGGTCATTTACAGTGATTCTCAACTAGTGGTGAACCAAATATGCCCAGAGACTATAAAGCAAGAGATGGAAGGATAGGTTGGTACGTGGATCAAGCCATGGAGTTGATCAAAAAAATCAAAGAAATCAAAATTGGACAAGTGGAAAAGGGAAAAATGCCCATGTTTTCAGTTGCTGAAGTCAGTTAAAGGTTGACCCAACCCCCAGTGTGGGGGACCACTACACTAGAGGTCGGCTAAAGGCTACCATTAACCCAACCCCAGTAAAAGACAAAAAGTGGGGAACATCATAACAGAGACTTGCAAAAGCTAAATGTTCGAGTGTTCATAGAAAGCAAGACATTCAGATCGCGCAAAAGCAATCCAAATTAAAATTCATGCACATAGTATTTACAAACTCATGGCCCGGCATTTGCCATTAGTCTGGCGCCACCATCCAAATAAATAGATATTTACAAACGAGGCAAATCGTCATTTTCAAAATGTTCGGGGCCAACTATAGATAAATTATCAAAAGAAAATAAAGGTTATCTAATGAGAGGATCTTAAACATCTGGAGAAGTAGCTTGGTCCTTGTTTGCGGAATGGTCTTAAATAGAGGGTCAATCTTGCTGAATGGACAACTCGCCAACAAGGTAGATTGGTGCATTAATAAGTAAGACGAGTCAGTAAGAATCTAGACTGTCTTAAGAGCATCAACCCACCCCTTCTAGTATGACTCTTCATGACGGAGAACACATGGGTGATGTATACCACTTCGGCTTTATCATACCCCTTGTTGAAGGCTGTCGTTATCACAGTCACTCAATTGTTCTACGTATTAAAAATGTTCTTCTTTTAAGCCTCCAACTACTGCTCTAGCTTTGCTATCTTCGCCAACTTGACATCTACCTCTATTTACTTGGCTTCGACAGCAACAACAGGTGTCATCAACTATTTTCATTCCTCGATGAGCTTGTCAACCGACCGCTGAGCAACTCTATAGGCCTCCATGCATCAATAGACATCCAACTAAGACGAAATATGCAAAAAAATGTAACAAAACATATAGATAGAGAGCTCTAGACAACCTGTTTGCACACCCTTGTCATGTCCCTCAGCAATGTCTTAATGTCCTTTGACAAGGCGATCGATTGGGAAAGAGCAATGAAAACTCTTGGGTCCTAAATGCTGTCTAACAGAAGCACATGCCTTTTTCTCTCATTAATAATTAGGGCCCATGTCCGAGCATTGTCCGCAGATTGGATTTTGACTTGGAAAAGGGCCACCTCGGTTGGCTCTACTGAAGTCTGCTCAACCAAAGTTTGATCCTCAACTCAGACTCTCTTTTGTCTGAGCTTAGGCGACTGCTTTAATGGGCGAATAACAGGGAAAGGCTCGACGAAGGGAGGGAGATGCGAGCAGAAGGGTTAGGCATGTTTCTCTGATAAAGAACATTAGAAGTCAAACTTTCATGTAGGTTCTCCGAGTAGACCCACCTCGGGATCCCTTCAGCTTATCACCAACAGTCTATTCAGGGTTTCAAACTCAACGATGGCAACTAAACACGAGGGTTGCGCTCGTTGCGGGACTTGACCAGTTGGCCCCTTGGCTTTGCTGGCGATACAAACGTATTTAAGTAATTGTCATTCTGTAAGACCTTAATGAAAAGGCAATTTTTCTTTTTCTTCTAGACAAATACATTTCTTTGTCTATGGGATGTAAAAGAGGGCTTTCTTGTCTAAATACAGGGGTGAACTTTCTCACTATACAATGACCACTACGAACAAAGGACGATGAAGGAGAAGAATGAGGAAGAGTGTGAGCTTGCTTTAATTGAAGTAGGGGCTTTCTTAGTGGATGTTGAATGCTCGATGTTGCTTCTAGGTTCCTGGCATCCTTCACGTCGATGCCTCCAAATCTTTTGACCATGCCTACACGGATGAGGAGGTTTTTGTCATTTTAGGTGAAGAGCAGGTACATCCCTCAAATGTTTCGGCACCCTTCTTAGCATATTCAACATTTCTATAGGTGCAGAAGAAGTAGTAGCAAATGGGTCCGAGGTGGCTCGATCAATTAGATGGCGTACCCTTCATGTTAGTCTTGATTGGCTTGTACTTTCCTCTTCGAACGAACAGTGTTGGAGGGAATGAGACTAGTGCAAAGTGTACTCTTGAAACAACAACGCCTTGCTTCAAGAATGAGACAATAGTCCCCCTATAATGAAAACCCTAGTCAGACAAAAGACATAGTCGAGTGAAGAAAATGAAGACATTTAATGGATAATGACCTACTATCCCCTTCTCACGTTGAATGCCAAACATATTGTCTTCCCAATGGCTAAATTCAAAGTTTCCCATCACAGCTAGGAAGTTGCTAGCATATTTATCATAGTCAAGAGGATGGTGATGAGGTGACTGAGCTTTGGTCGATATAAAAAGTCGTATTTTTGTGATGTTTTGTTTCGGCTGCCAAATAAGCAGCCGAACAGATCCTGAAATTGGAAATCTAGATTCTATTGTTTGGCCAATGTGATGACTTTCATCATTATTCTTAAACAATTATTGTGACCCAAAAGGTTGTTATGTCAAGCTCATGCAAGGCACGGAGAAGGAACGAGTGTAGTGGGAACGAACCTCTCCCTCTATAATCGCCATGATGGGAATGTGGATCCGGTCTGGCAATGGAACATGCTCTATGCTCGGGGCTTCTAGCATGAGTTGTACATCAGTAAGGATGTGGTATTGCTCCTTGAAAAGTTCTACCAAAACGTCCACTGAGGACAACACTGGGTATTCATTGGAGAACATCTCATCCATCGAGTAACCTACCATATTTGTGTACACAACCACACACACTATGACTCTCACACGCACAAAAGAAAGGAAACTCTTTGGCACTCAAGGAAGAACACTCTTTGACACTCACAACTTTAAGACTTGGACATCTCACTTACATGGACTCTTTCATACATACACACATACAAATGAAGGCTCCATCCCTATTTATAGGTACTAATGGACTCTTCTAGAAGCACACATCACTTCATACTTCGAGATGTTTCTAGACAATCTATAAGCTTCCATCATATATCGGAACATTCTAGTATAATCCAAAAAGTTCTAGTGTAGTCCAAAGTATTCCGAAAGATTTCAAATGACTCTAGCAAAGTCTAGGAGTTTTTGAAATATTCTAGAGGAATCTATACGATTCCAGAATAGCCCAAATTTTTTCGGTGATATCCGAAAGACTCCGGAAAACTCAAGAGAGGTAGTGATGATCTTTCAACACTTCCCCTCAACACCAACTCTCTGATCTTTGCCTTATCATCATGCCAAGTTGTTGGCTTTTTCACACTCTCCTCTTCAACCAAGGCAACATTCACATATTTTAGGTTCGGCCTCCTTTGTCAGGTAGATCACCTTAGTGGTGGGTTGTCTTCTTCCACCTCTTGTTGACTAGGTTGAACCTTTTTTGGAGGACATACTCTGGTTTTTCATGGGCTCATAGACTTTCCTAGCATGCCGAGCAAACTAGGTTATTGTTCACCATCACCTATGGTATGCGTTGTCTCCTTAATCAAACCATAAGGTTCTTCTCTTTCTCTTGTCTTGCAAATGATCTTCTAAGTCTCCGGAGTTTGGCAACTCAACCTTCTACGTTGACCACCATGATGAAGTTTCATCAAACACCACGTTCCTTGATATATAACAACGACTAGTTGTAGGGTCGCAGCATTTCCACCCTTTCCTCCCATCGTTGTAACCCACGAAGATGCAATGAATCACCTTCTTATCAAACTTGCCTTGTAGGTGATTTGGCACAAAAACATAGCACATGCGTCCAAAGACTCGAAAATGACTTATTTCGGCAGTGTGGACCACAACTTCTCGTAGGGTGAGACAAAGCCTAACTTTGCCTGCGATAGCTTGATGATCACATGAGCTTCCATCTTCATACACTCTACCCAGAATCGGCTAGGCACATTCTTTACATGCATCATAATTCAACAAATCTCTACAAGGTGTCGACTTTTCCTTTCAGCAATGTCGTTTTGCTGTGGAGAACTGGGGTGGGTCAATTGGTGTCAGATTTTGCACTCTTTTAGATAGGCTGGGAATTCTTTCGACATTTACTCTCTATTATTATCTGTTCTTAAGCATTGAATCCTTTTACCGAACTCACTTTCGACCTTCTCGCGAAACTCTTTAAATTTTGATAGAGTTTTAGACTTTTCTTTCATAAAGTCTACCCACACATACCTTGAAAAGTCATCAATGAAGGTCACCATGTAGTGCATGTCGCCAATCGATGCTTACTTCACCCACCCGAACATGTCTGAGTGGTTGAGCTCCAAAGGTTCCTTGGCTCTAAACTTCAGCTCCATGTACGGTAAATTGATGTGCTTTTTCATATTGACACCTTGCACAAATCACATCTCCTCACACTTCTAGCTAAGGAAAACCTTTGAGCATAG
>JABCMJ010000728.1:0-10778 GCA_014822125.1 Arbutus unedo
AAGGACTTGTGGTTAAGGAATTAATAGAGGGTGTACGCAAAATTAATACTATAACCTTCCTCATTTTAATTGAATAAAAAATCTAGAAATCAGTAGCCCAATCGTTAGTCAATTCATTTTTTAATCCAAATACACACCTTATTATATATAAAGAAATTGAAATGGTTTTGGTTCTAAAACTAATTTTTAAATATAAAACTAACAATAGAATTAAAAAGAAATGGTTTTTGTGCTTTCAAAATTATAACTACACCACAAACATCCAAAACCAGGTCAAGCCCGAGCGGTGAGGAGAGCTTTTTTTTTTTTTATAACCAAAGTATTCCTAAATTAAACGAAATTGCACCTAAATTACTGAATAATCCTCGGGTGAAAATAATAAGGCCATGGGTGAGACCGATGCAATAATTCACCTTTCTCTTTTAAAAAAATAGTCTCTACAGCGCCCTGTGTCGATTCTCATTTTTACTCTTTTGTCTCGAGACCGTAGTTTGAAGCAGGTCAAAAGTCTACTATGAAATAATTCTACCCGAATAAGTTGTTCTTAATAGTTTTAGCCAAGTTATCGCCGTTCAGCAATTGGCCTAATAGTCACTCATTCATTTTTTAATTCCTAAAAATTTTATTTGCCTCTCGACAATTCAGTCAGTAACTGTTGTAACGATCCATTCCCGATATAGTCTTATGCAATTTTTTTTTTAATTTCCTTGGAGAAAAAGTTTAAATATGTGTAAGAAAGTCAATGTATATTATACTGCGTCAATTTTTTCTTGGATGAACAACTTGATTCCTCCTAATAAAGTTCCGAGAAGTAGGTAGCGTCAATTTTTAGAATAGACTTATGAGCTCACGTGGAAATACTCCGAAACTTCCAATTACCTTCTTCTATATGCAATACAATGGGCAAGCCTCTGCTCCGGTTTTAGGCATTTTTTGACCGGTTCAGTTCTAATATTATTAATTGAGCTTGTATGGAATGGCAACGAGACGAATTTGGAGAGTAAACATTATTGTTTTTGGGATTTGGAGTCCTTGTAGTACGGGGGTGTAATATGGCTATTTGGTCATCTATCTAGGTGACGGACAGTTGAGATTCAATTTAATATTTATTTGGAAGAACAGTTATCTATTTGCGCGAATAGTTTGATTTGAATTTGAACCATCCGTTGCAGAAATGAACGGCCGAAAAACCTCGCTACATCATTGTAGCGCTATAGCATCCCCCAATTCCTATTTTTGTTTCCAACCTTCGATCCTATAGTCAATCCCTGTTTCAATCTCAATTCCTAACGGGAATTTCTTTTACCCTCCTCCACCCCATCTCGTACGGAGAATGGAGGTCTTCAAATGGAGAATGGAGATCCAAAAATTACAAAATGAAAACTAATTTTTCCAATTTCAAAAAAAATTACATTATGAAAATTTTAAATAATTTTCATTTTCATCGAAAATAGAATAAATAATATTATAAGTGCTTAACATTCAGTAACAACAATAAGTAATTAAAATCATCTATTTTTTTTAACAACTAGATTATTTAAAAATAACAGCAATAAGTAATTAAAATAAGAGTAAAGAATAAATAGATAATAAGCTAAGCGGGGGCGGGGCGGGGATCAAGAATGGAGATCAGGAAAAAATTTGTGAAACCTCAATCAGTTCAGGGCGGAAAACAAGACGCTCGGGTCGGGGGATATTCCCATCACTACCGATTCGGTTCTAAAATACACTCTTTTTTTATAACTCAGATTGTTTGGTTGGGTCAGTTTACCCACATCTCGACTACTCTCTAGGAAATCAATTTCATTGCCCACTTGTAAGAATCTCAATTATGTCAGAAAATTTTGTATAAACTGACATTATAAAAGTTGATAGCACAACAATAAGCTATTATAATTTCTTTCTATCTATACTATTATAAAGTAAACACTTCTTTTAGTGTGAGCTAGTTTTTGAATCCGGCTCACATTTTTATTTTTCAAAAATATCCTTTACGTACGAACCTTCCTTCATCTTAATAAACGTAAGAATATTTACGTAAAAAGATTGTTCCAAAAACACTGTTCCCAAAAATTGCACATTAAAAAAATGCTCTACAAAACTGCACAAAAAAATTGCTCCGCAAAAAACTAATTCAATCCAACAACTATTTGAGAAAAAAAACAATTTTATGTAACAACTACAAAAATTATC
Source organism: Arbutus unedo (assembly GCA_014822125.1). NCBI lineage: Eukaryota > Viridiplantae > Streptophyta > Magnoliopsida > Ericales > Ericaceae > Arbutus > Arbutus unedo. The sequence continues at coordinate 2,194 of JABCMJ010000728.1, forward strand.
AAATTGTATTTGTAAGTGCATCGTGTTTGCACATGCATCGCGTGTGGCACAAACACTAGTACTAATAGAAGGGGGCTATGTAATTTAGAAATAAATTTAATAATTGACTTTTATAATCATTGTATAGGAATATTTACGTAAAAAAATTGTTTCCAAAAACTACACATTAAAAAATGCTCTACAAAATTGCACAGAAAAAACTGCACAAAAAACCGATTCAATCCAACAACTATTTGAGAAAAAAATAATTTTATGTAATAACTACAAAAATTATCAAATCATATTTATAAGTGCATCGTGTTTGCATGTGTATCGCGTGTGCTACAAGTACTAATAGAAGGGGGCCTTTGGAAATAAAGTCATGTCACAAAAAGTAATTTTCATTATTACCCAAAAATAATTTCCAAAATAAATCACCTCTGGCTTCAATAATTATTTACTATTCTTATCACTACATTTTATAATTTGGACCATTTGGTAATTACGTATCTTTATTCATCTTCATATTCTTTCTCTCCATGTATATTTAAATTCTTATATTTTCAATCACTAATTATAACATTTGAATTTACCAATCAGGACATATTTTTTAATTAAATAATCGATTTTCACATTACGTATGTTCCACTCATAGTAGTAGTAGATATAAAATATATGTATGTATGTATAAATATTTGTGTATTTTGTATGTGTTACGTATGTATCTATGGCAATGTATAACTTTAAAAAAAAAAAAAATGTATTTGTCGTAATGTGAAAAAATCAAAGTAGTGGTCAGACCAGCTATTGCCCTCCAGCATCTCGTCAAAGAGTGGGTGTTTTGAAAAACTTATATATAGCTGGAACGTGGAATGCTTCATTATTATAAGAGCAGAAGAAGGTCCAAGAACTTCCAAAGAAAAATTAGCTACCCAGAAAAATCTCTCCCCAATCCCCCATTGCTATAATAATCCCACTCCTTCATCTACATATTTGTAGAGAGAGAGAGAGAGTAGTTGGTTGGTTCGTTGGGTTTATGGTTTTGTATGCATTATATCTTCCTGGAGGTTAATAAAGCACTTTCAGTAGATGTTAATTTTTCATTAGAAGACAATACAAAGATCTGAGAGAAAGAGAGAGAGAGAGAGAGAGAGGCAGGGACCTAGTCTGAGCTTTTGAGTTCGTTGAATTAGTTGAATCTGCGTGAATCAGAGCTTAAATTTCTTTCCCGAAGATCTTGTTACCAATTCAAGTGCAAAAAATGGGATCAGACGACGGAAAATGGGATCTTCCGGAGCAAAACCACAACCGCCATCACCACCACCACCACCATTCCGACACCGAGCTCGTCGGAACAGACAGAACAACGTTCAGCGGTCCGTTAAGTGGGCCATTAAACAAACGAGGAGGAGGCCGGAAAAGCGCCAGATTCAACCTCACAGACTCGGGCTCCTCCGCCTCCGCCGGCGGGAGCAGCGACGACCAAGCATACGTGGAAATCACGCTCGACGTGCGCGATGACTCGGTGGCGGTGCACAGCGTGAAGGCGGCTGGAGGGGCGGAGATCGAAGATCCAGAGCTGACTCTGCTCGCCAAAGGCCTCGAGAAGAGGTCTTCGTTTAGAGCTTCTTCGGTCGTGAGAAGTGCTTCGTCAAGGATTAAGCAGGTTTCACAAGAGCTCAAGCGATTGGCATCGTTCTCCAAGAAACCGAATCATGGCCGGTTTGATAGGAGTAAGTCGGGGGCGGTTCATGCTCTGAAAGGGCTCAAGTTTATCAGTAAAACCGACGGCGGCGCTGGCTGGGCCGCCGTAGAGAAGCGGTTTGATAATCTCACTGCTTCTACCAATGGAATGCTCCCTCGCTCCCTCTTCTGTGAATGCATAGGTATTTAATCTTACAGATTCACCATCTTCGTCTTCAATTTGAGTTTTATTCAATGATACTAAGTATATAACGCTGATTACTAAAAATTCTTAAGAATTTTTTGAAAGACTCGTCGTGGGATTTAATTAATCCCCTTTTGTTGTTAATCTTGAAACATTATCTAATTATCTTAAAGTCTTGGAGGTTGAACAACCAAATATTAATTTATCTCGATTACCCATTTGCTGGAAATTGAATTGCTTCTATTTACACTTCCAATTGTTCAATAGCCTAAATTTAAATTATTTTTCTTGTTTTTTATTCTAATGGTAGGCATGAACAAGGAGTCCAAGGAGTTCGCCGGAGAGCTGTTTGATGCACTTTCACGGCGGCGAAACATAGGGGGAAATTCAATCAACAAGGGGCAGTTAAGGGAGTTTTGGGACCAAATTTCTGATCAGAGTTTTGATTCTCGGCTTCAGACTTTCTTTGACATGTAAGAGAGTTATTGAAAGTTACATTAATGCCCATGAAAAAGGATCTTTCCATTTTTGATCATCTTCAATTGACATATTACATCATTTTCAGTTTGGAGTTCAACTAATGAATGAAATGATGCAGGGTTGATAAGGACGCAGATGGAAGAATCACTGAAGATGAAGTCAGAGAGGTACATAATTAATGAGTTACATATGGGTCATGGCCAAAGTTGACTTTTACATTCTTCAATATTCCCTTCTTGTTCCAAAACTTATAATTTTTTTTAATTTTCACCGACAAATCATCAAGATATAATTTCATGTGGGTTTGTGTCAGATTTGGCTTACTCAAGGTGATTTTTATTAATTTAAAAATTTGCAGATTATCAGCCTCAGTGCAAATGCCAACAAGTTGTCCAATATACAGAAACAAGCAGATGAATATGCAGCACTGATCATGGAAGAGTTAGACCCAGAACATAATGGATATATCATGGTAAATACCAAAAAGTATGAGATTTAAGTAAATTAAGATTTTATTTAATAGTTTTGTTTTACGACGTGTGAGCACGTTGAGGTTGATTGTGATTTATGGTGAAAAAACAGATAGAAAACTTGGAAATGCTTTTGTTGCAAGCTCCAAACCAGTCTAGAAGAGGAGGTGGGGAAAGCCGAAACTTAAGCCAAATGCTGAGCCAGAAGCTTAAGCCCACACTAGAACAAAATCCAATAAGAAGATGGTATGGAAACACCAAGTACTTCTTTTTGGATAATTGGCAGAGAGTTTGGGTGATGGCACTTTGGATTGGGGTTATGGCGGGACTATTTGCTTGGAAATACGTTCAGTATCGAAACAGAGCCGCGTATGATGTGATGGGACATTGTGTTTGTATGGCGAAAGGCGCAGCCGAGACTCTTAAGTTGAACATGGCACTGATTTTGCTTCCTGTTTGTCGAAACACCATCACTTGGCTTAGAAACAAGACTAGGTTGGGAGTTGCAGTCCCATTTGATGACAATCTGAATTTCCACAAGGTATATAATTCTTGCGTCTCCTCAAAATTCCCATTGCCTTTTTTTTTACTTCCTTAAAACACGTATGAAAATTATACTACCCGATAACTTGTAAAAACCGTTGATGTGGTAAAACATTTGGGTGTTCATATCAGGTGATAGCAGTGGCAATTGCATTTGGAGTTGCAATACATTCAATTTACCATTTAGCGTGCGATTTCCCCCGCCTTCTTCACGCGAGTGCAGACCACTACAAGTCAATGCAGCAATATTTTGGGGACCAACCGACGAGCTACTGGCATTTTGTGAAGAGTTATGAAGGGATCAGTGGCATTATCATGATAGTGTTAATGGCAATAGCCTTCACACTAGCATCCCCTTGGTTTAGGCGAAGCCGAGTCAATTTGCCACAACCCCTCAAGAAACTCACTGGTTTCAATGCTTTCTGGTACTCACACCACCTCTTTGTCGTTGTCTACACCCTTCTCATCATCCATGGAATCAAGCTTTACCTAACCCACAAGTGGTACAAGAAATCGGTGAGTAATGGCTCGACTCATTCTCCATCAACCTGCATTTACATATTCTTCTTGTAAAATATGATTTGACTATGAAGTTATGAATTCTTACACCGTGTTTGGCGAATGCAGACTTGGATGTACTTGGCGGTTCCATTATTGCTTTATGTTTGCGAGAGGCTAATTAGGGCATTCAGATCCAGTATCAAGCCGGTAAAGATACTAAAGGTGAGCATTTTTCCTAGTTTTTCTTAGAATTTTTCCTTGTATTTTGCATGTCTCATTCAGATTAATAAAAACTTACTGTGTGAATTTTGAATTGGAATTTGAAGGTGGCTGTATATCCGGGAAATGTGTTGTCACTTCACACGTCAAAGCCTCAGGGGTTCAAATACAAGAGTGGGCAATACATGTTTGTCAACTGTGCTGCTGTTTCACCATTTGAATGGTAACCTTTGGCCTTTAAAATGCTCTTTCATTTTTCTTACCCAAATCAACTAAACTATTCAATTTGATTTATTCTCTAATAATTCGTGCTCGTTTTCGTATATCAACAGGCACCCATTCTCCATTACTTCAGCTCCTGGAGATGACTACCTGAGTGTTCATATTCGAACTCTCGGTGATTGGACAAGACAACTCAAAACCGTGTTCTCAGAGGTGTGTTTCCTCTCCTAGTCCTATTAGTATTACTAATGGATAACATAAATCCTATTCCAGGGTTATACTTTAAAATTAATTTTGGGACATTTGATGTCGATTAGAACTCTTCGCTGAAGTTTCGATGATCGTTATATTTAACTTGAACTTCTTGTAAATTTTCAAAGAATTAGTAGCAGATTATCAAACGGATTACTAGTACAAAATGTTGATGTACCGCTTGTTGTGACTTGTAACAAACCTCTGCCTGTGTTATTGTTGGCCTTTGTTAGGTGTGCCAGCCACCACCTACTGGTAAAAGTGGACTGCTCAGAGCAGACGGCATGCAAGTAGAGAACAACCCTAAGTAAGTCATTTCTATCTCCTAATGCATACAATACATTTTTTCTTGATAGGCAAAGAAAATCTCATATATCGTAAAGATAATGCATACAATACATGATTAAGCATATCAAGGAAGCTGTGTTTGGTTGAAAAAAAAAGAGGAACATTTATCTAACATCTTCAATTTCATTACTTTTCCCCCTCCTTTTGTTTTTTTCCTCCAGCTCTAATGGTATGAACAAAATGACCATTCAATTGTCCTTCATCACCCACTATCCAAAAATTCTCTTTTATCCATAATTCACCAGAGGCTAGTTTTTTTTCCACATCATGGGATAAGGCAATCTAACAACATATGTTCACATCATCTTTATGATGGGAGTAAAAGTTAAGTGCAAATTATTTTTTTCCCACTCCTTTTGGAGATTCCTAGGCATGATGATTTTCTCTCTTTTTTAAAGGAAAATGCTTAAGTAAGTGAATTATCAATGCATTTTTCTTTTTACAACTAAATAAGAATTAGTTAATGAAGTGGGTGATCCAAAGAACTGACAAGCATTATTGATTGATTTTTCTACAGCTTCCCAAAAGTGTTGATTGATGGTCCCTATGGAGCACCAGCACAAGACTACAAGAAATATGAAGTGGTTTTGCTAGTGGGTCTAGGCATTGGGGCAACACCAATGATAAGCATTGTGAAGGACATTGTTAACAACATGAAGGCTAAGGATGAAGAAGAGAGTGCTTTAGAGAGTGGAAATGGTGGTGGAAACACATCATCTTCTTCTCCTAGTCCTTTAGCATCATCTAACAGGAGGAAATATGGATCACAAGGGGCTAATAATTTCAAAACAACAAGGGCATATTTCTATTGGGTTACTAGGGAACAAGGGTCTTTTGAATGGTTCAAAGGAATTATGAATGAAGTGGGTGAAATGGACAACAGGGGAATTATAGAGATGCACAATTATTGTACTAGTGTATACGAGGAGGGAGATGCGAGATCCGCCCTCATCGCCATGCTTCAGTCCCTCAACCATGCCAAGAACGGGGTGGACGTCGTCTCTGGCACCCGTGTCAAGTCTCACTTTGCAAAGCCTAACTGGCGCAACGTCTACAAGCGCATTGCTCTCAATCACACCGATTCCAAAGTTGGTGAGTCTTTAAAATTCTAAAATTAGGATAAACACACACTAAACATGGAAATTCTTTTGCCAAAAAAAGTAAAACCCGTGTCTTAGATTCATCTTTGGTGGCGCTACATGCTTTACTTTATGTGCCTAAATTCTTGTATCTCTCCCATTGCAAGAGTATATCCCTTTTTCTGTCTATCATATCAAAAACATGATACATATATCCACACCTTTAGTGGTACCAATACTTTTTCCGTGTAGGATAAAAATAGTGACCCAAAGTTATTTTGAACACGTAACGTAAAGTGTCTGTTTCAACTTTTGACCTAAAAATTCTATGACCCTATTACTGCCGATTGATCATTCATTTTCTTTCTGTTATCTCAAAAGCATGATGTATATCCTTAAGCCAGTGGTAGTGCTTTTTCGTTGATTATGATGGCAAATTTTATTAGTCTTTATGTCACATATTCTTGATAATGTTTGTGCATATCTATCTATCTTATGGTTGGTGTTTCTTCACAAAATGGCAGGGGTTTTCTACTGTGGGGCACCAGCACTTACAAAAGAGCTAAGACAGCTAGCCTCGGATTTCTCTCACAAGACCTCCACCAAATTTGAATTCCACAAAGAAAATTTTTGAAGACCAAATACCCTTTGGACAAGTTGTTCTAGAAGACTAGAAAAACCTAAGATTACCCCCTCTCTCTCTAATGTACAGAGATTCTCACCGCGTAATGGGATATTTTGTCTGTAATATGATATGATAGTATTTTATGATATCATGGAGCTTGAAATTATTTAGAGAGAGAGAGAGAGAGGGGTGAAGGGAAAAGATAGTGGAAATGGTCCTGTTCGGATGAGGTGCCAACCCACCATTAATCTTGGGTTAGGTGGAAACCAGCATCAAGAATATGTCATGATTTGGTCAGGGACCATAGTAGTACTAGTGTGTGATCCAAAGCTAAGAATTTTGATTTTATAGGAGTAAAGGGTTAGGTAGTAGTGGTGGTGGAAATGGAGAATTGAGAACCACCTACCAACATATATATATATATAGGGTTGACTATGAAATGTATATGGGTTTTGAATTTTGACATATTGTATTGATGCCAATAAGATTTTTGTTTTATGGGTTCAATATTCGTTTAATTCGTAATGATTTCATCGTCTTGGACATTGTACAAAGGTTTACGTGTTTTGAAAAAGAACTATCATGAATTTGTCTACGTTTGTAGTCAAAAAAGAATTTATCATGTACAATATATATAATTGGTTGGATTATTCGATTCGTTCGTATGTATTTTGTCATCTTAGACATTTGACATGACAAATGTAAAATCATATCGATTTTGAAAAAGAAACATCACGAATTTGTCTACGTTTGTGGACAAAAATAAATTTACTGTTCAAGAGTCATCTCAGTGTGACTTTTCACACTTTCTCATCTATAACTTTACAATTTTAAAGTTCTCTCTTTATTGATCTGACACATAGTTTTCTTTGCGAACTCATAACATAATATAAATACATACTCCATCTGGGCTATATTCGTGATCCATTGTTTTATTTTTAATGTCTAAAACGTTTGTCTTTCTCGAAAGGATCTTATAAAAAATTGTGTAAAAAATATTGAATTTAATTCTTGTAAATGATAAAATGGTAGTTTTAATTAAAAGTAAAAAACAAGGGACAATATTGGAAATCTAACTATGAAGATATCCACTGATTTCATGTCTCCTTAAAACATTCAAATATTTATGGTGGTCCAGAAGTATAGAATTAAAAGAGTATATAAGGTTATATTTGTATAAGTTCAACATGATACAAAACATGCACCCAATATATTTTATATATGATCAGGTTAACTACTTAATCATATGCAACGCATCCAAATACATCTTTTTCTTCTAATATTAATGTGAACTTAATTAAAATTTAAAGACCTTTAAATATAAGAAAATTTATATTATTTTATCGTATTATAGTATTGCAGTGTAGGAGTGCACTGTACCATTCCAATGCAAGACAAATATGAGTCATTTTAAAGAGTAATTATTCGATGCTTCGAGAATACTATGTGAAATTTTCACTTGGTAGTTGGTACTCCTAGCAATTTACATTGCGAAAAATTTTGTATATGGGACATCAACACGCATAGTTGTTACATTGTTGAGAGAAAAGAATATCTCACATAGTTTGTCTTGTGATAACTCATTGACTAACACTATTGCCCTTCGGTTGTATGGTATGATGGATAGCAAAATCGCCTTCAGCCCTTAGCAGCATTGACAAAGAGTTAAGCCTAATCTGCTCGACCAAAAATAAAAATAGAAAAAATAGTCACTAAGGATGTTTTTTTGACGTAATTAATTTTTTTGGAGACAGAATTTATCGATGTTTTGTAGCTTTTTGTATAATTTTCATCAAAATTTTTAGATTTAATCATTGTTTTTGTGAGAGATCGACAAAATTATAAAATTATAGATTGAAATTAAAAAAAGTCGAGATAAAATATTACAAAGACACTAAGGGCTTGTTTGGTAACACTTCCTCTTTTCTGTTTTGTACTTTCTATTTGTGTTTCCTAATTTTTGTTTTTGTTTTAAAAAA
>JABCMJ010000729.1:0-47351 GCA_014822125.1 Arbutus unedo
AAGTTATACATCTTCTTTAGACTTATATTTTTTTTTGAAAGATATAAAGTAACTTCTCTTTTGTGGAATTATGTACTCAAATTCAAAACATTTGTAATACTTTAACATATTATTTTGGTTATCGGACCGGGTGCCCCTTTTTGGGTTGTAATACTTGGAATCTTATGAACCTATTTTGAATCGGAAAAATGATGATTTAGGAGTATATTTTTAGAATTGACAGGTTTTATTTAAAATGTGAATGTTTTTATTATTTAAAATTGAGGGCGTGACATTCTTCCTACCTCGTTCTTGAAGACTTAGCTATGAGGAAAACCTCGGATTGTGGATTCAAAATGAATAGACCATCCTTCCTTCAAAAATACTTCAAGAATGCGAAAAACACTTCTTAATACTCTCTAGATTATGAAATTTAGATGCAATATTATTAGGATTAAGGCCTAGTTTATGTAGAGAATGAATACAAATCCTACATCAATTCTAAATTAAATCTATTAGTCATGGTCATGAATTTCCCATATTGATTTACCATGAATTCTCATATTAATTCTACAAATTAATTTGATAATTTGTCTTTAAAAAAATAGAATACTAGGCAATTCATTAGTATTAAAAAAATTCCAAGTTAATCTATTTATTTGTCTTGAAGTTGAAAGAATCCTATGTAAATCAAATCAAGAGCCATAAAATTATAATTTTGCTTTTAGTAAAAATTCTATGATTCTTTTTGAGCATTGAAGAAGAAGATAAAAGAATATTTCGGTATAACGCGTTCTACAACAACTCATACACACTCTCGATCTCAACCGTTCATTGCAAATGACATATAACGACTAAGTTAATAATAAAAATTAATTAAAATATATTTTTTAACTTAATTTATTTTTAAATTCTTATTAAAAATTACAAGTTATTACAAAGATTCTCGCGTATCCCCTTACTACTGGTAGTTTCAGGCACTGTCCAAAGCAACATTTACTATCGGTAGTTCCAAGCGCTTTTGACACTTACCAACGGTAGTTCAGGGCACCGTTAAAAAAATTCGTTTTTGACTTTAAGATACTAATTCAACTCAAACAGGTATTCCAGTGGAGGAGTTTTCACCTCCTAATAATCTCCCGCTTGAAAATCTCCACAGCTTCAACGACCAAACCCAATTGCAAATTCGAATCTTCTCAATCGTGAACGTAGTCATCCGACCCCTCTTGGTGTGACTCCAGGCCTATCATCTTTTCAAGTATGAAGGCCGACTGAAGTTGAACACAACTTTAGTTTCTCAACTGTAACCGCCTTGGTCAACATATCTGTTGGATTTTTACTCCCCAAAATCTTCTCTAGTAACAAATCTCCATCCTCCAAAAGCGAACGGATAAAGTGGTATATTAAATCAATGTGCTTTGTCCTAGCATAGAACACTAGATTCTTGGCAAGGTGAATGGCACTCTGGCTATCACTGAAAAGAACATTGTTCTCCTGCTTCAAACTCAATTCGTCCAAGAAGCTCTTCAACTAAATCATCTCATTTGCAGTCTTAGTCATGGCCACATATTCAACTTATGTCATAGATAGTGTCACTAATTTCTGCAGACGTGAAACCCAACTCGCCGCTGTTAAACCAATCGTGTAGACATAACCTGTGGTGCTCCACCGCATATCCTGATTACCAACAAAATCTGCATCCACCTATCCCTTCACTACCAACTTTTCTCTCCCGAAACAAAGTGACAAATCAGTGGAACCCTTCAAGTGTCGCATGATCCACTTTACTACTTCTTAATGCTGTTTCTTCGGATTGCTAGCAAACCTGCTCACAACTCCCACTACATAGACAATATCTGATCTTGTGCTTACCATCGTATACATTAGGCTACCAATGGCCGAAGTATATAGAACCTTGGCCATATAGTCCTTATTCGCATCTGTCTTGGGTGATTGCCCTTGAGAAAGTTTGAAGTGATTTTCCAAGGGTGTGCTAACGGCCTTAGTACTCTGCATATTGAACCTTTCCAGAATACGCTCAATGTACTCAGTTTGACTCAACCGTAAGGTTCCCTGAGCCTTATCCCTGCTGATTCTCATCCCAATTATCTGCTTAGCTGCACTCAAAACTTTCATGGCAAACTTCTTTGCTAACTATTACTTCAACGTATTGATCTCTCTAACACATGAACCTGCTACAAACATATCATATACATATAATAATAAAACAATGTAGCTAGACTCGAACCTCTTGAAGTAACAACAGTGATCTGTGTTGCACCTTGTGTAGCCACTACGCTGCATGAAATTATTAAACTTTCTATTCCATTGTTTGGGAGACTATTTCAAACCATACAGACTCTTCTTGAGCCTGCACACCATATCTTCCTTACCTTTCACATTGAAGCCAACAGGTTGCTTCATGTAGATTTCTTCATCCAAGTCACCATGAAGAAAAGCAATTTTGACATCTAACTACTCAAGGTGGAGATTTTCAGCAGCAATCATACTCAATACCACTCAGATAGTGGTAGTCTTCATAATCGGTGAAAATATCTCTATATAATTGATCACCTCCTTCTGTTGGAAACCCTTTATAACCAATCTTGCCTTGTACCTTTTTTTGCCATCGCTTTCTTGCTTGAGTCGATAGATCCATTTGTTGTGCAAGGTTTTCTTCCTTGTGGCTGACCTCCTCGACTGTTTGACCGTTGACTTGGGTTCTGTTTGTGCAACTGCTCCATCTAAAATTGTCCCATCTGAAACTATCTCCTCTGTCTAACCAAAACTCTGCTCACTGTCAAGTGAAAGATCCTCCAATCCAAAGTACTCAAACGTGTCTCCATCCAAAGTGGCACTCCCACTGCTCAGTTTGTTGTCCCTATCTTTGTTTATCACATTTTCATTAAATACAATGTCACTGCTTCTGATTTTCTTCTCTTGTCATCTCAGAAAACGATAACCAAACTCATCTCTGCCACATCCAATAAAAGTGCACTTATGTGACTTAACATCAAGTTTATTCCTGCAATGATCACTAATATGCACATAGAAAACACAACTGAAAATACATAAATGTGATAAATTTACTTCTTTACCACTCCAAGTCTCCTTTAGTATGCCAAAATTCAACGGAACTTATGGTCCAAGATTGATCAAGTATGCTGCCGTGCTGACTGCTTCTGCCCAAAATTATTTAGGCAACCCTGCGTGTATCCGCATGCTCCTAGCATGCTCTGTCAAGGTCATGTTCATCATTTCTGCGATCCCATTGAGCTGTGGAGTCCCTGGAGGTGTCTTCTCTAAATGAATCCCATTCAGAGTGCAGACTTTCTTGAACTCTCCCAACTTATACTCTCCGCCATTGTCGAACCTCATTCGTTTCACATTTAGATCTGTTTCATTCTTTACCATGGCCTTCCACTTTATGAAGACTTCGAACACCTCTGACTTGTGGTTCATGAAGTATACACATCATACATTTCTCGAGTGATCGTCGACAAAGATAACATAGTAATACGAATCGCCATGAGAAGGCACTGTAGCTAGACCCCAAACATCTGTATGGACAAGCTCTAGTTTTTGAGCCCTAGGAGGCCTACCACCTTTCTGAAAACTCATCCGTTTTTGTTTTCCGAAGATACAATCCTCACAGATGTCAATATCCACTAACTCTAAACAGGAAGCTTCCCTTTTGACTACAAAACTTTCATCCCCTTATCGCTCATATGCCTCAGTCTATTGTGCCATAAATCTGAACTCTTCTCGCTGTCTGCAATTGTGAGTGTGTCGCTACCATGTGAGGTCAAGTAAAGTGTACTAACTTTCTTGCCCTTAGCTACCACCATGGTACCATTTGAGACTCTCCACGCGTCCCTCGTGAATGTAGCAGTATAGCCTGCTGCTACAAGCTGTCCAATCGAAATAAGATTCCTCTTCAAATTCAAAATGTGCTTGACATCTTTCAAACACCATTTGGACCCTTGTGTCGCAATCTGAACATCAACATTTCTCACAATACTACATGGCTCATCATCGCCCAAGTATACTTTCTCAAAGTCCCCTGTTACATAATTCTGAAGAATCTCCCTATTAGTAGTGGCATAGAATGAGGCGCCCGAATCAAACACCCATGATTCGACGTAGCTATTCATAGCAAGAACAAGTGCATCGTGCAAAACGTGACCCTCCTGCTCACCCTTGTCCTTTTTCGGTGCTTTGCAAATTTGTGACATATGACATGTCTGGCCACAATTTTAACATTCACCTTTAATGGGCTGAACCTGAGATTTACCCCTATTTCCCTTACCCTTCGACTTCGACCTGTTTTTGTTCTGATTCTAACCCTGATTCTGACCATGCTTATTTTGACTTATGCTCCTTTATTGCTTGATGCTTAGGATTGAACCCGAAGTACCTGAACTTTAACCTGAACTTTTGATCGAATGTCTTTTGACCTCCTCAGTCAAAATCAAACTCACAACTTCATTAAGTTTCAGCTTCTCGTTCCAAGCTGAATTACTGACTGCAGTAATCGTACCTTGCCAGCTCTCTGGCAATTGAGATATAATCAACAAAGTTTGAACCTCATCATCAAACATGATATCAATAGAGGTAAGTTGATCAACAATCGTATTGAACGCACTGAGATATGACATAAAAGAAACTCCTTCTGCCATAGACAGGTTGAAAAGTTTTTTCATAAGATGTACCTTATTTGTAGCAGACAGTTGTTCGTACATCTTTTTTAATGCTTTTATTAGATCTTCTGTTGTTTTCTCCTTCAATATGTCGTGGGTGATTGCCTTTGACAGGGACAGATGAATAACCCCTAATGCCTTTCTGTCAAGAACGTTCCAATCTTCATCAGATTCTTTTGTCTTTTTCTTCCCTTTTTCTTTACTCAGCAACGGCTGGTAAAGATTCTTATGATACAGATAGTCCTCTATTTGTGTCTTCCAGTACGCAAAGTCTAACCCGTCAGACTTTTCGATCATTTGTTTGTCTTCTTCAGAACCCATAACTCCCACTGAAACCCTAGGTTGCCTAAATAAGATTAAATCCTAATATGTTGAACAAAACCTACCACAGGCGCGGCTCTGATACCAATTATTAGGAAATCAAACAAACAACGTTTAATCGTTCCTTTACGGATCTTGGAAACAATGAATTACCGAACGAAAAAATAAAATAATTACATGTGCGTAATAGAAAAAGAAACTGAAAAAGAAACAAGACACAAGATATACGTGTATAAAACCTCAACGAGAGGAAAAACCACGAAAATCATACCAGTTCATTATGAATTAAATCAATGAGTACAAGTCTTCTCACAATTTCACAGAGATATGTGCTTTCTCTTGCCTCTCTCTTTCTCTTGAAAGCTTTTATGTTCTCTTAATAGATTTCTTAATACCTTAGCAAACCTCCCAAAAGATATATATAACAAATCCCTAAATAATAGGAAAAGATAACATCCTAATTAGATTAGGAAAACAAATCTTGAAAAACTTGCAATAGGATTCTCGCGCATCCCCTTACCATCGGTAGTACCAGTCACTACCGGTAGTTTCAGGCACTGCCTAAAAAAGTCGGCAACATTTACTACCGGTAGTTCTAGGCGTTCCTGACACTTATTACCGGTAGTTCAAGGCACTGCCCAAAAACTTCGTTTTCAATTTTAAGGCACTAATTCGGGCATTCCAGTGGTGGGTTTTCATCTCCTAACACAACAATATTATACTCATCTATTTTAGCGTGTTAAATGTCATTCAAACATTCAAGTACATTGATTATCTATATTTTTCAATGAAAAAAATTATGCCACACGTTCAACTTTGTCAATAAAATTCCAAAAAAATAAGATCGTCAAGAAACTGTCCTTTGTCAAGTAGTTTAATGTATAAAGCTCAAGCGAATACAAAATAGAACAACTCACTCTCGCTCACTCTCGTATTGTTTTTCAATATGTATAAAAGGTAAGCATACATTCAATGACATTAGTCAAATTTTCCTTGCACATAAAAGACATAAAAAACTAAAGTTATTTTCATATATTCTAGATGCTCAGAGGTTGTGTTCCCCGGCCCTATTCATAAAAGGAGTGTGGTGTGCTGTAATATCGGCAACCATAAAGGGCGATTCGTAAATAGTGAAATTGACAAAAACCTCAGCGAGGTCTGTGTAATTCATCTATTTCGATCCATATCGGTCTTTCCTTCGTCATTTCTCCTCATAACCTTAGCTAGGGTTTCGATAACTCGTTCGAGCAGCAAATCAAGGGGCTCTGATAAGCTCAATTGTTCGGGAGTTTTATCTTCGAGGTTCCTGATCCGACCTTGAAGAACGAGATAGATAGGAATTGAAAAAAATGGACTTCGACGAGTACGATTATCTGGAGAAGACCGTGGAGGAGAGCGAGATAGAGGGTTCGGCATCAAAGAAGAGCAAGGACAGTGAAGAGAAGATTGAGAGAGGTTACAGGAGAAGAGAGGACGACAGCGGCGTCGACGAGGATCGGAAGAGTAAGAAATCGAGAGGCGACGAAGAGAGTGTCGGGAAGAGGGACCGCGATGAGAGGGAACTTTCGTCGAGGTCGGATAGGCATAGGAGCAGTAGGGATGGAGAGAGGGAGAGGGAGTTGGAGAGAGAGAGGGATAGGCGCAGGAGTAGTAGAGATGGAGAGAGAGAAAGAGATCGGGAGAGAGAGAGGGGATCCCGAGAGAAGGAGAAAGAGAGGGACAGAGAGAAGGAGAGAGAGAGGGAGAAGGAGAGGGAGAGAGACAGGGAGAGGAGAGAAAAAGAAAAGGAGAGGGAGAGGAGAGAGAGAGAAAAGGAGAGGGAGAGGGAGAGCTCGAGGTCGCGGAGAAGTAGGTCGAGGTCGTCGAGGAGGCACGATAGTGATCGTGAGAGGGAGAGGGAGAGCTCGAGGTCGCGGAGAAGTAGGTCGAGGTCGTCGAGGAGGCACGATAGTGATCGTGAAAGGGAGAGGGAAATTCTCAGAGAGAGGGAGCGGGAACTTGAAATGAGTGAAAGCAGGTGTTGTCTCACTCTTCTCTCCCCTCCACTTGGTGTGCATTCTTGTTTTTTGATTTTTCCTTACGTATTCATCTCCTCCATTTAGTGTTTTATCTGTACAATGTTTCATCTATCTTGCATTTTTATTCAAATGAACAAAGGAATGACATCCATGTGAAATAAAAGTTGTAACTTGGAAAATTCAATGAAAAGTTCCACCATCCATGAATGGAGTTTGGGCAGGTTCGCTGTACTTTGTGTTGCCTTTGAGTTGCAGAGAAAATGCGCTCGGCAGATTTTGCGGTTAAAAAAATTGTAGGGGTGCCAATTACCATTCCAACTCGTTGGTGTTGATTATATTACCTTTTGTCCGTCCTAGTCTTTCATGCACCTCTTGCTTATTTGCTCATTTTCTGTTATGTGAGTCATTTGATCTCGTATGGGGAGCTTGTCTTCGTGAATCTGGATCCTTTGTAAACAAAGTTTTACGTATATTTACACCATTGAAAACGACTTTCAGAGGACTGAGGATTAATCTCACTAGTCACTTCAAACGATAAATACTCGTCACTTTTAGTGTACAAGTTCTAACTTGAGTTGAAATCGTAGATGGATTGTTTGCACATTCTAATGGGCTAACAATGCGGAAAGTTCTTGAAGGCTACACTGAAGATTGAGTTTGATAAGGTCTGTTGTTTCTTTTGTTTTTTTGTTTTTGGCATTTGAGGTATGGCATACTACATAGAAGATTGTGTTACGAACAGATTTATGATGCTAGCATGAGCTTATGTTCAATAATCGTCCTGTTAGGCTTATATAATTGCCAAATTCAATAGTTGAGAGAATCTGAAGCGGTGCTATGTGGAGCCAGTGGCTCAGTCGTATGACCGTATCCTCTTATAGTTTGTATAATAAGTGGTCCTAAGTTCACTTTATCACATGTAACCTTTTGGTTGAGGTGATGTCGAATGATTCATGTGGGTTTTCAGGTTGGCACTTGGCAGCGCTTTTCATGATACGTTACTAGGTTGGCTGTGCTTTCCATATGGGTTTACCATGCCAGAGATGATAATTCTTTAACCCCATGTTATGATTGCATTCTCTGAACTCGTGTTACTTGGGTTTATGGTACTTCTCTTCATGTACAATTGTGGCTCAAATCTGGAAGTGATCGTGAGATGTTCTATAGATAATTCATTCCATTTGATTAAATAATTTAACTAAAGCTTTTCAGAACGTCAATACTACCAACATAGGATAGAGTTTTTTTTTTTTTCAGAATTTCTAGACTAAAATATCAGTAATGCAAGTGCACAAAGGTTCAGAAATTATAATCTATATCTATACTAATAGAAAGGGGCTACCCTTGGTTGGTTTGAACTTCAAAATGAAGCTCTGTCACATTTTCACTCCAAAACAACCCTTAAAAACTTTTTTCCATCCTAACAAGATGGGGATATTTACATAAAAAAACTGTTCCAAAAAACTGCTAACAAAAAAATTGCTCGAGGAAAAAAAAAAAATCCCGTGTGACGTTACAAAAATTATAAACCGTATTTATACACGCATCGTGTTTGCACACGCATCACGTGTGCCACAGACGGTAGTTCACTTAATAGCATTATATCTTTATGCTCTCGATTCAGGTTGCCTTACCTTAACTGTACCTAGGCCTTTTCTATCCTGAGAAAACATTTCTCTATAGATGTTTGAGATCAACTACTACTCTACTAAGTAAAAGTGGATGTCTTGTTTGCTGCTTCAACCCCACATTGGTTCAAACCACTTTGGCGCCTTCCCTCTGAAGTTTTTTGGCTTCCATTTTTAAAGCTTTTTTTTCTTTAAGTCTGTGAAAACTGACTCTGAAGTCCTTTCAAAGTCCATGCATGCATAAAAGCGAAAGACTAGTTCTTATTGCCTGTTTGTGTTACATCTACAAAAGGTCATAAACTTCGAAGTGCAGAAATGATTTTACTGTATGATATCTTCTTATCGTGTTCAAAGCCATTTTGGTGACAGGAGATTGAAAGAAAAGAAAGAAGTGGTGGAGCCTGAAGCTGATCCAGAAAGGGACCAAAGAACTGTTTTTGCATACCAGGTAGCAGATAGTATTCTGAGTTCTAATAAATTTTGAATCAAGTTGAAATCCTCATCATTTGTTTTGTCTAGTGTTTTTTTGTTTGCTTGTATAAATTCATATACCTCATATGACACGTCTTTATACTTTTTTTTGCTAATTCACTTTGCTGGTACGTATGCTGTGTTGGCAGATGCCTCTGAAGGCAACCGAGAGAGATGTTTACGACTTCTTTTCCAAGGCTGGCAAGGTTAGTGGAGTTACAATATTCACGGTCTTGGGACTGACATAACGATTTTGTTTTAACATTTAATTTGTAAGTACAGGCGTGGAAATAGATGTCTTTACACCATGCATGCGATGTCTGTTGGATTTGATCATTCTTCGTGCATGTCGAGAATCTCTTCCTGTTCTTATTACTTGAAACACCACTTCTAACATGTATTCATCTAATGTAGATCTCCTAGCTGCAGTGAATGCTCCTTTGCATTCATTTATTAATAGTATGATGAAATTCTTGTGTCAACATTATGTGTTAGTAAACTAATGAAATGATGACACCCCCTACTCCCCCTTGGTGGTGTCGTAGTGCATAGAAAAATGTTTAAGTGGCGATGTGCTTTTTATAATTATTTAAAAGTCTTGTTTTTATATTTATTGTTTTCATAACATAATCTCCAGGTGAGGGATGTTCGACTCATCATGGACCGGAATTCAAGACGTTCAAAAGGAGTTGGGTATGACTTTTATGCTAGAAAGTACCTTTCGTATCTGCAATAGATGGAATGTAGCTGTTGCTTTCTTTTTAAAATTAAGTTTAACTGTATTCTTAAATTCACTAGCAATGCGATAAAGAATTATTGATGAGGGATGATGGGGTTACCTTGCACTCATGTTTAAACAATTCATGCTGCGTTCTCAAGGTAGATGACATGGATCTGACTCATCTGCGCTTATTTTTTCCTTAATTTTATTCTATTTCTGTTCTCAGTCAATGGGAGAGCCGGACTATCTGTACTTCTCTTACACTTGCTGCAATTTTTTACCTTCCCGCTCTGCCCTCATTAGATTTGGTTGTGTATATCAGTTGTAATAATTCTTTTAAGTTGGACTTCACGCAGGTCGGGGAGTATGTCTTCACCCATGACTTGTCTTTGTTCTGGCATGTGGCATCATATAGCTTGTGGGACTTATATTTTATGTTCTATTGTGATGGTGTGAGCCTTGACGTGGATCATCACATTTCTGCCCGCAGTTTCTTTATCCTACAACCCCTTACTTAGTGTAATGTTAAAGGCGTCTGTTACCTGTTATGGCGGTCAATATCAAAGGGAAAAAGAAAATATACTTTATCGTATTTTCCATGTTTAAGTTTTTTGTTGCGTCTTAGTGCTTCTGGAAGATTTGATGACGCATTGTCTTTTTCTGGCTGAAGGAAAATTCATAGGGAATGTATATTGTTAAGTTGATTTAAGGTCATTTGCTTTTCTGGCTGTTGATGAAGAAGTTGGCCAAGCTCTTCCCTTGCCCTGTGTGGTTGAAGTTGCTAACTGATCTTCAGAGATGCTTCTATGTCCCAACTATTTGGTTATTGTCATTGTTAATTTTGTTGCAGGCTCTTTGTCAGCAATCTGTACAAAATGCTGTCTGCAGTGCTGACATACTTGTCAATTTAGACAATAAAGTTAACTTTTCAAGTGACCTAATGCTGCTATTCAAGTGGGGCCTTGGTTGTTGTTAATCTATTCTATGCAAATCTAAATCTAATTTTTCGCTTTATCATTCTGACGTGTAGTTATCTTAATTTACATTTTACCATGATGAACTGATATTGTCTTTCTTGGTTGAGGCTTAGAGACAACAGAAGAAACTCAGCTTGGGATATATGCACTTAAGTTTCCTTGTTTTTTTCACCTCCTTGGCAAAATGCCTTGTAAGTTTTTGTTTATTTGACCTTGTGTACATTGTCAAACTTATAGTAAGTCATTTGTGACCCTGCAGGTATATCGAATTTTATGATGCAATGTCAGTGCCAATGGCTATAGCTCTTTCTGGCCACTTACTTCTTGGACAACCTGTGATGGTTAAACCATCAGAGGCTGAAAAGAACCTTGTTCAAACTAATGCTTCAGCTGGCAGTTCAGCTGTGGGCCCCTATGGTGCAGTCGATAGAAAACTGTATGTTGGGAATTTGCACTTCAACATGACCGAATTTCAGCTTAAACAGGTAAGATGGTTATTTGGTCATTTGATTGTGTGCTGCTTTAATTGTTCATTTTTATTGGAGGAGCAAGAAAGGTGAAGAATTACAGGAAGGAATAGCTGCGCTTTATGGAATCAAAAGTTAGCTAAGTAAACCTAAAAATTGGAAGAAAAAGAATGAGTTGCTTTCCCAGAGAAAATACTCTATGACAATGGTCTAGTCATTTGGTACTGCAACCTTGATGGGATCTACGTTTACCCTCCCTCCTTTTACCCTTTCTTCAAGGTGAGAATTTCCATGGAAATAGGATCTCGATAAGGAAGATAATTTTCCATTTGTTGGTTTAGCGGCATTGGGAAAACGTCTGGGTCGAAATATGGTTGTCAAATTATTCTAATACATACATTCTGAAATTGATTACTAATCGAAGACCAATATATTTGGACTCTTCTGATTAGACGAAAAGATGTAATTATCATCAAAATTGTTTCTTTTTCTTCCAATCCAACAAATTCTTCTACTTCACTAGTCATGGAAGCAAGCAAGTTTTCACGCCTCTCACGGTTTCGTTGCAGATTTCATGTGTAGGAGAATTTATGAAACGTTTTGAGATGAACAACCACGAGGACGTTACCCTAACCCACGTACTAGAAACATTTTGTTTTTTTGCATGTTCATCATTTGCATCTTTCAAAGGGATCTGCATGCTCGGTATGTCAAGGTTCATTGTCAATCTGTCACGCAAAGAAACTTTCCTTTCTCTGAAAGGGTAATATAGAATGACACTTGATAGAAAAATCAAACACAGGCTGCTGACACTTTTGCAATAACTTTGTTCACCAAGTCAAATGCCGCTAAATTGAGCTGTGAGGATGATTTTAGGGTGAGGTGCTATTCTTGTCCGCTTTTTGGTTTAGATAGGATTGTATGCCGCTTTCAACTTTGATTAGGATTAAATGATTGCTGCATTGTACTCTTGACGAATGACACCTTGTTTGGGATTTTCGTGCTGATAATGGTGTAAAGGTTATAATGTGACAGTGGTGATGTGCGTGATGTTGGCAGCCTAGGTTAATTAGGTTTGGAGATGTTAGAGAGCAACCAATTTCCTCCTCAATAACTGGTAAAAATTGGGTATTTCATAGAACTGGAGGGACTAAATTTCTTAAAAGCCTCTGAGAAGCCTTTTTGATGGAAGCTAGCATTGAGCAACCGAGGGTGCATAAAGGTTTTGTATGGGAAATTTCTTGATATTGGGATCCTGGGTTTGTAGGTTCTCTAGTAGGCAATCATGAGCTAAATGAGAAGCTACTGCCTTTTCCTCTTTGGTTTTGGGGGTAAGGGTGGGGGCCTGAGGGTCTTGTTGGGTTATTGCTACCTTCTCCTTGCACTTGGCTCATCTGTTTTGTGTACAGCCATGTCTCCAATTGACTCTCATCCTTTCTTTTGCACTTAATCAATGAATAGGTTTTTCATTGAGTGTCTAATAAATTCGCTGTTTTAAGTTGCTGCTTTCATAACAATTGGGCAATATGTGTTGGGACTTGATCAGATTTTTGAGGCTTTTGGGCCTGTAGAGCTTGTGCAACTGCCTACTGACCCTGAGACGGGACATTGTAAAGGTTTTGGATTTATTCAGGTTAGTGTTAAATTGATGCTGCATTAAGAACAACTTTTGGTGGTGATGGAGTTAGTAATCTTTTTGACCAGATCTAATACTGCACTGCTCTCTTGTAGTTTGCTCAACTTGAACATGCAAAGGCAGCTCAAAGTTTGAATGGAAAATTGGAGATTGCAGGTCGAATTATCAAGGTAGGCATCTCCTCTGCATGTGTGTGTGTGCGCGTGCGTGCGTGTGTGTCCCTTTAATTAAATTAGTTGCCTTTTTTTTTGGTATTGTAGTTTCTGCTTATCAAAATATCACTCGTAAATAGTGATTCCACTGTTTGTCCTTTCTTTTGAAATTGTGCTGCTGTAAAAGGATATTTTGAAGAGGAAAAAAAATTCTTGGCGTTCGTACATGTATTTGCAGGTTTCATCAGTTACAGATCATATTGGAGTGCAAGATTCGGGTGCCAAAGCAGCTGACTTTGATGATGATGATGGAGGAGGTTTGGTGAGTTAAATTTTGTCATTTCGCCATAAAAAAATGAGTAGTGTAGCGTGAGAAAGATTTCATTGATTGCATAAGTGCGTAACTAAGAGCCGTGTTACTACTATTATAGAATCGGGAGCTTTTCCTCCCGAAGTTTGCTTCCCTCTTCTACCCTTTTGTTTGTTTAATTCTGTCACACTCGCTTTATTACGATACAATCAATAATTGGATAGAGCATGTATATACACGCTAAAGGAAATTGATAACAAGCAAATTAATAAAACTATAATTTGATCCATAAAAAACAGTCCTTAGGAGCCTATAGGATGATTGCTGACTGTTCTGCATTATGATGATCTCAAAAAATAGCTTTCAAAAGCCTGCGATACCTATTCTTACCTTTTTTCTGGTTGTGTATGTACCACGGAAGATATAGTTGCATTTGTCAATTGTATTATTAGGTGTGATGGAGCCAAAGTCCCAATTTGTACTGTTCCAAAAGCCCACAATAAATATTCCAAAATGGTCACAAGTGTTCGATCAATTGCGTTAGCTGGTGCTCCAGATTGGAAATCAATTTGCAACCATTCTTGTCTTTTATTTAGAATTGCATTCCTCAAATTGACATCTTTGACTATCGATTGATTTCCTTGATTGTTTTGGAATATATGCAGTGGCTTATGCGCATACCGTGTATATGATATGTTCAGATTCTTCGATTGCTGTTTGGAAACAGCAGCAAAAAAATGTCGCGACTACTTTTATCTTTGAATACTTGTGTGTAATTATTTTATCCCAGATGGCCTATAGTCATAAGACCATTTGACTCCCTGTGTTAAAGGATCCTGCACGATGTGCTAGTATACTTGTATTTACTGACATTTTATGAATGCTTAGGCCCTCTGCGTGCATCTATCTTCCATACTTGCAATGAGTTTCACGGAGTCTAAACAAAGCATCTTCCATAAATGCAATGATTATATGTTCAGTTGTTCTGTTGACTTATCTAGAGAGATATATGACCAGACAAGTCATATGTTCTTTCTTGCTGTGCAATATTTTTTAGGATTAATAGGCTGATGTCTAATTGTTTTTTACAGTCACTAAATGCTCAATCAAGAGCTTTGCTCATGCAGAAGCTCGACCGCAGCGGTATTGCCACAGGGTTTGTGTTTTACCTTGGTCTATCTTTTGGGTCTTCAAACCAATGCATGTAGCCATAGACTTAGACGTTAATTGTTTTGCAGTGCTGGGGGTTCTCTTGGAGTGCCACCAGTGCTTAACGGTGCAGCTTCAAATCAACAAGCAATTGCCTTGCCTTTCAATGGGCAAACTGTAGTTCCTGCCCCAGCTCTTCCTGCACTTGCGCCCTCCGTCGTCCCGGAACCTATCGGGAAGCCCAGTGAGTGTTTACTTCTGAAGAATATGTTCGATCCTACAACAGAGGTGTGTATCTCCCAAATGTTTGATTTCTTCGTCACCTCTTATACTTGTGCGTTCCCTGTTGTATGGGAAGTGCTCATCCTTGAAACTATGTTACAGACGGATCCGGAGTTTGATCTAGACATCAAAGAGGATGTACAAGAAGAATGTTCAAATTATGGTAGAGTAAAGCATATCTACGTTGACAAGTAAGTCTGATGATCTAGTTAATTGGTTATGTTACACGTTATTTAGGTTCTCTTTTTTGTATCTTCCGTGTCGCTTCATTTTTATGTGACATTTATAATGAGTTGCTCAATCCCTCGGCATCTGGGATCAGAAGCTTACAATTTTTTAAATGAAACTTCAGTTATATGTTCTCATGTATATCACCTCAAAGGTCTTGTTTCAGCATGAATGTCAGGACCTATGCCTCTTTTTTCTAATTTTTTGTTTTGCTGGAGGTTTCTTGTGCCAAAATATTTTGCCGATGTTGGAGTTCACCTATATGTTAACAACCAATTGATCAATAAATAAGCCAACGAATATCAGTGACTTCGTGCCTGTGAGAAAAATTCAGAATCAAGCTATTTTGTTCCCAATATTTGGGATAGTTACTTATGTAACTGCATTTAGAGGGTTTTATATGAAAATTATGGTCAAAACATGAAAATTATTCTATTATGTCAAAATTTAAAATGAATCAGTCACTTTGTGCTGTGACAGCTTTGAGGTTCATTTTTTATCTTCATCATCGTGTTTTATATTGTAAGATACTCTCAAAAACCCGCTTTCCACAGCTTTTCACCAAAGTCACTGCTTCACCTCTACCACCATGTTCATCTCTAACAGTCGTTGCACTGACCTTCCGCGATGAATCCATCTTCCAGCATGAAATTCATAACCATTGCCCAATCACTGTTTAGTCTTCTGAAACCCACCACCGCTCCTCAGGTTACCCCAACATTCCATCAAGAAGCTGTTCCTAATCGATATCATCAACACCCCTATACATGCCACCAAACAGGGTACTCATCAAGACCTATCTTCATCTCTCTTTCCCCCTCCTCAACAACCTTGTCATTTTCTTCGCCAGACCCTCACACCTGGCATGTTATCACTTCGAGATTCGTAAAGGAAAGTAATAGTATGCTGAGGGGGAATGATGGAACCCTCGAGTCTTTGAACTTCTGCTTGGCCATAGAAGAAAAGCTTTCTTTCAACCCAGGTGAGATGGAAGTGTTAGGTTGGCGTGGGGCGTTAATGCCTTGGGTAGTGAAATGGGGCGGCTATTTTGGGTTGGTAACTTGGAGGCAAAGCACTAGTCTGGTCAAGAAAGTGTGAAAGGTCAGAGGGAAGTGATGGTTGTGGTTGATGTGGATTCCGGTAGCTGTGATTAGTAGTCTTTCTGTGGGAAAAAGTATATGAGGTTTGTTAAAGTCATTTTTTTTAGATTCGTGGTCAAAATCCTGATAATCTCGTGGTTGATAAAACAATAATTCTATGCATGCTAAGTGTAAATTATTATCCCACATTATCATGTATGCAAGACCTAAACAAGAAACTATGCATGCAAAGGGGTGAAACAAGAACTATGTACACTAGGGAAAAATAGCCTCACATGCATATACCTAAGCTAACATGCTATATAAACAAGAAATAATCTAATACCTGTGAAATAAGCAAGAAGAAAAGAAGAAAATGTTCTTGGATATGCATGGATTATGTGCGAGGGAGAGTTTTTGGTCATCCACACCAGAAGGGAGATTTATTTATTTATTTTGACAGGTCCCTTCTTTAGAGGTATGTAAGAGTGCAAATGGACATATGTAGGATATAGCAATATTATATAGGAAAAAGATTATGTAGTAATTTCTCCATAAATCTCTTATTTCCTGTGCTAATGAAGTTGAAATGTTACGAAAGTAGTTAATCCAAGTTTATAAACTTGCAGGAACAGTGCTGGTAATGTGTATTTGCGGTTTGAAACTGTTGAAGCCGCATCAGGTGCCCAACGAGCAATGCATAATAGATGGTTTGCACGCAGGTTGATCTCAGCTGTGTTTTTGGTATGTATTTGGACCTTTAGGATGGTTCCTCTCTCTCTCTCTCTCTCTCCCTCCCCAATGGTTTTTTTTTTGGGTTTCTGCCCTTGTATTATGAATCTGTTATTGGAACGTGCATGTAGTTTTTTAGTTCCATTCATCTCCATAAGACAACAAGAGCGTAAAACATAACTCCCGCGGGAAAAAAAATGTATTATTGAGTGCAACCACTACAAAATTATACAGTGTCACTATCAAACAAAAGTCTGCTAATAAGACTTCATGGGACTTCCCTATCTCTCACTAACCTGTCCATTATGTGGTGCCTACTGCTATGTCAGATTTACCATTGGATGGTAATACTGTCGGTATTTTGTCAACTGGTATCACCTTTATACCCAATGTTTCCTCTTTGGGAAAAACCATAGGTGAGCGACTGTGGAGTGCAGTTGATTTTATATTTCGTGGAGTCTAGATTTCTAATAAATAAGTGTTGTGGGAATTTTTCTCAACTTGTCTAGTAATTTCTGTTTCAGCTGGTTGGACATGATCCTTAGAGTTGTTTGCTGGAACTGTTATTTCTCGCTTTCTTTTTAATATTGTTATTTTGTTTCATTTGAATTCTTTTCCTGGGCCAGACAACTAAAATTCAATGGTCTCAAATGGTCTGCCTAAACCATAATTTGTTCTCCTTCAATGCAAAGATCAAATTTAGCTTTTCCAGGTGCTGCTTTTAACATTTTAAGCAACAACTCATTATGAGTAGCATGTCGCCACCTCTGGCATCTTCAGTAGAAGCTATTTACTTCGGAGGGAAATCCACTATTGACGTTGTAAACTTGTATCCGATGGCGTTTTATTTTATTTATTTTTTTTTGGGGGGGGGGGGGGGGGGGNNGGGTCATTGGGTTAGTGAGCTATTACGAGTGTCATTGTGCTTATATTAGGCCATCCGTCCAGATGGTTTTATCAGTAGGCTGTAGCTTCTCTTTTCTGGCAACTTTTTGTTTAGTTTGTAAAGCTTGTCTCTGCAAACTATTGAGCCGTAATGTAATGCTGTTTTCATTGCAGCAACCCTATGAATACGATGCCAAGTTTAAAGGTGCAGCATAAGAAAGTTCTGAAGTGCAAATGGTTGCTGAATTTGCTGGCAGACACAAGCATTTTAAATTCCTTCAATTTTATCGTATGTAAGATTAAAGATCTGTCTCAACCCTTTGGTGGGTATCAAAATCTCTTTTCCAGATTAGTTGCAACCTCTATTGGGTAATTTTGAAAGGGTCTAAATGTAGTTTTATTCTCTTGATCCCATTTTATTGGTTTGTAATTGGGTGACTTTGGTGGTTCTTGTATGCAAGGCATCCTGTTAGGGTCCAGTAATAAGATTTTTCGTCTTCCCCCACCCCACCCCGGGGGGCCCGGGAGAAAAATTAGCGTTTGGATTTGAAAATTGATGTTCTATTTGGAATATTGACCGGTTAGCAAAAGTGCGTTGTTATGGCACAGATTAAAATGAAGATTTAATATTTTATAAAGGGACTAGTTTCATAGATTAACACTTTTTTAGACCAATATTAGATTAATATTTAAACTCTTGATTTCCAATTAAATTTTAATAATTCGTACCGTTCAACGTGTTTAAAATATATTTTTACGAGTATGTCTGAGAAATCAGTTCAAAATATTACCGAAAATAGTTTGATTAAAGTAGTGACTCATAAAATAGCTTCTATTAGTATTTTGAATTACTGTTTAGATTAAATTTTTTTCGGTAATATTTTAAGTTGATTTTTTGCGGGGTACTTTTAAAAATATGTTTTAAACACATTGAACGGTTCGGATTATTAAAATTTAGTCAGGAATGGAGAATTTAGATATTGGTTTAATATTGGTCTAAAAAAATGTTGGTCTCTTTAGCCTTTTTCTTATGTAAAATAGGACTTTTGTCAAAGATTTAAAAAAGGTACAATAGAGTTTGAAATATCGATTCACGGAAAAAAGTAGTTAGATTAAAAGATTTTGCAAATTTATTTTTTTGACGTTTTGAATGTCAACTTCAAAATTTATTTGGTGATAATTGACAATTATAATAAATTAAATGAGGGAATAAAATTAAGATTAAAGATATGTTTAGTCTTCGAAATTCTTTTAATATAATTTTTACTAGTTAATATTTTTTTTTTATAACTCAATTTAGATTTTGGCTAGAATTTCTAGATTGGAAGATATTCAATGAAAATTAGTTTTTTTAGATTAAGGATGCGTCTATAGATTTATCTAAATTTAAGAACAAGTATTTCAAAAATAAGGAGGATATAGACTTAAGTATTAGATATACTAAAAATATGACAGTAACTAAGTAAAGATTTAACATTTTCTTTTTGTTTCTAAGAAGATAACTTATATAAATCTGTTGTCAAGCATGAAAAAATTTAGGAGATATCAACTATTGTTAGTTTTAGATGAATTTCATCCTTAAACTTAACGTAAGAGATTAGTTATTCATACTTCTCAAGAAAACAAGGAAAATAAAAATAAATAAATTGAACATGGTCAATGCTAAGAGGGTGAAATAACTCACCAAAAATGTTCTAAAAATCTGTAGAAAGATAAAGAAAAAGATTAATAGTCAAGATTTCGACAACTTGCTGAAAAATTAAAGTGAAAGAGTAAGAACACAAGATGAAGCTTAAACTTAAGATAACTTACTTTTCAAAGAAAATCTTTTTTATACTTGGAGAAAATTTTAGGAGAAAATAAAAAACACAAAAAGCTTGAAATATTAGAGAGAGAAGCTCTCAATTTGCAAAACTTAGAAGCATGAAAAATTGTCTAAGTATGAGATCCATTTATCTCCCTCATATATATGCACATATATGTCCAAAGGGGGACAAAAACCATACTGAAACAAACTCTTACATTCTCTTTCAAAGTAAAAGTCGTGAGAAGATATATCCCAAATAGTGCTAAAGTGCAAAATACAAAAATTTGTATTTATTACGCGTCAGACAAGCTCTATCGATTGGAAGTGTTTCTCTATTGATAGAGGTGTCTATTTCTTTAGTAAAAAATGACCTTTTATCGATAGAATTGTGATCTCTATTGATAGGCAAATGAACTGTCTAATTTTAAACTTTTGACTTCTATCGATAAGAAAGACTCTTTTATCGATAGGCAAGTGAAAATGACTTCTATCAGTAGGCAATTTTTCTATTGATAGAAAAAGCTTCTATCGATAGGACTCTTTTCTATCGATAGAGGCATTTGGTTTTCTGAGTGATTGATTAGGCTCTATCGATAGGACTCGATTTTGTATCGATAGAGAATGCTATTGTCTTCAATTTTCATGGCTTCCTTATTCTTTTGTCCCGGCTTCTTTTTTATCTTTCCGAGGCCTTTATTTCATCATTTATCGATGTCATCACTGGCCTCGGAGCCCTTGAGTAGTAATGAAGCCTTAGGTTACTCGTTTAGTGCTCGAAAACCTGAAATGAGACAGAAACAACCATGCGTGCAATATTAACTACAACAATGCATTTGATTATGTATAGATACTAAATTGGATACATTAAGCCACTTTTATTGTGCAAAGTGAGCTCAACAAATACATAACACAAAAGGAAAGAGGACACCTATTCTTATACCTAGACCAAGTAATATGTAGGAACTGGACTGGCGAAGTAATACCTAACGGGACCCGATTGACAAAGTTTTTAGCATGGTTGATTTTTTCAATAGAATAAAAAAACGGTTCTTTTGTGGTGATGTTTTTCACTATAGAATAGATAAATCAATAATAAATTGTTTTTTCTTAACCGTTCGAATTATATTCGGCCATGGAGTACAGATTAGAGCATCTCTGACCTTGCTTTAAATCTTCAAAATCATTTCACCATTAAAAAAATGAAGAATTAAGTTTTGAGTCTTCACATACAATAGCCTTTAGTACTTCATATTTGTACTTCAAAATGTATGAGTTGTGATATTGTGATTTAATGTCTATAGAATTTAGCACTGTTGAATAGGTATTTGCAATACCTTGAAAATAAGATCAATGCTCGGTACACACACACATATACATATAAATAAAATAATGAGATTCATTAAATAAATATACACACATATACATATCTTAAGTTATGATTTATATATATTTTTTATTAAATAAAATACATACAGAGGAGGAAAAAATAATGAGATTTGTTAAATAAATATATCAATTTTAGAAACTAAATAATTATTACTAAAACGTAAGATGCGTAAGTATTTATAAAAGTGAAAAATATAACTGAAGTTTAACTTAATTTCAGTATTTAAAGTTAAAAAAAAAAAAAGTAAAATAAACTAAAAATATATATATTTTTTAATTAGGTTAAATATACATAAAAAAACAAACTTAACAATATTAAATGATAAGTTAAAGTATTTTTGTAAAAAGATAGTTATTAATATATAGGATGTATATTTATTTACACAAACTTGATAAAAATATAACTTAAGTATAATTTTATTTAAAAATTTAAATTAAAAAAACTATTTTACACTATATACGGTTGTATATATAATTATTGAATATATATTTAAATACACATAAATAAATTAAATATATTAAACAAAGAAAAGCTAAAAAGTCTTAAGAAGAGACATTTTAAGAGGGTTATTTTTGCCTTTTAACAATAAAAACTAACGGCGTTAATAGAAAACTAACGGCAGGGAGTAATAGTCGAATAGTTTAAAAAACAGAGGAGGTAATTATATTTTTTGAAACCTCAAGAGAGATCCCTGTATTTGTCAAAAAAATTAGGAATGGTCAGTGCATTTTACCCATAAAAGAATGAACAATTAAAGCAAATAATTTAAATCAGGATTTTATTAGTTCAAACAATGTATGTTTTGATTCCATCTATTTTTTGAAATTATGTTTCATCCCTTTTTTATATGGTTTGATATTTTTGCCATTACTTTTGAGTGTTAGTTTACTCTTTTATCATCTTTTAAGTGAAAACATATTATCATCTTTTAAGTGAAAACATATAATGACTGAAATCTGTTAATATGCCCACAATATGTTTTATTGATGTTTTAGTGAAATCACTTTCACAAAATCTGTTTTAGCGATTTACTAGAATTTTGAGATTATCACCGGATTTTTTAGTGATTCATTAAAATCTTAAGAATATAACTGGATTTTTATTTATCCTTACACGGAATCACATAGTCTTGCCAATCTCCTATTCTTATATCCCTCATCTCGTATCACATAGACCGGTCAATTTTATGTTCTTATTCATTGGAATTTGAATGTTGCTCGGAGGAAAATTTCATCGTTAAACCTAAAGAATATTTTCGAAGATAATTCAGATTACACGGTGAGTGAAGTCTGTTTTATTTTCGATCCTATTTGTAGCATCTGTTTTAGGATGATAATGATCGAACAATATACGACGGATTTACAAAAAGTTTACCATGATCTGCAAATTTACCATACTTTAGAGTTGCAGAAATTACCATGATCTATAAATTTACTTTCGTAAAAGAACAAATTTTTTTATAGCAATTCAAGTCATTAGATTAGCAAATCTATCATCACAATTATAGAGGGTAGTAAATTTATCCTCACATGCAGAAAAGAGCTGTAAATATACTATCGATCATACAAAATTAACTATCAGACTTGTAAATTTATCAGTTGTAGAAAGGAGTTGCAAATTTGCCATCGATCTTAGCTAATTAACCATCAAACTTGTAAATTTATCATTAGCTGTATGAAAGTGTAGTAAATTTACCATCACAGTTTGTCATTAATAAATGTACGATGATTCAATTTAGAATGATAATAATTTGTCATATTATTTATTTTTCAGACATGGTAATTTGTCTCCATAAACAATGATCTCACGTTTTGGGGTCAAGAACTGATATGGTAATGAAATTTAAGTATCTACTTTTTAGGAGTTAAGTAATTGAATTGTGCAATTTTAGAAATTAAAGATAATTTTAGTATTTTTTTAAAAGAAAAAATCAAAATATAACCTTTAAAAATGAATGTGATGCAAAATTAGTTAACACTTATAAATAAGATAAAAAAAATAAGTGCCTCTTAAAAAAATATAGCAAGAATAATGTAGGTATTGTAAAACTTGAGTTAATTTCAAAAAATCATTCACACCCATATGGGTTCTTTTATGCTATACTAGTATTTGTGACATACACAATGTGTATGAAAATATACTTTAATAAATTTTCAAATAATTGTTTATTGTAACTTTTATTTTTTGTCTCAAGTAGTTATTGAATATTGAAACTTTAACAGTAAAAATATTTTTTTAAAGTGCACTTTTATAAAAAATGATAAATCAGTCTTAAAATTGAGCTAATTGTTTTTTGAATGTTACATTTTGTAGTAATTAGTAATTTAGAGTAAACAATAAACATCTTGCCTCATATTTTTTACAATGTCAAAATTATCCAATTAACTGTTAGATTTTATTTTCTTAAATTAATCAAATACTTTTTAACTACATAAACAAAACCGATACAATTTAAACTGCATAAATAAAGAAAAAACTGCCGTATCCCGGTTCGATGTCCTCTGTTTCATGTCTCTTCAGGCTTCTGCAAAATTCGACCGCTATTCATGTTTTTTTTTTTTCCTTCCTGTGCGGGGTCTTGTTCCCCTCGCACTTGGGCAAAATTTTCAGCCGCTCGAGAAGCCATCAATCGGTACCGCCAAGACAGCGAGACATGGTAAAATCAAAGTTCCCTCCACTTTTCAACCATTTTTCAAATCTATCGACCGTTGCTCTTTGGAACTCGGCCATAAGAGACGCAATAAACCAAGGTCACCCCAACAAAGCCCTTCTTCTCTTCCGCCAAATGAAGCAAATCGGTTTACAACCCAACAATTTGACATTTCCCTTCGTAGCAAAAGCTTGTGCCAAGCGCTCCAACCTC
Organism: Arbutus unedo; assembly: GCA_014822125.1. Classification (NCBI taxonomy): domain Eukaryota; kingdom Viridiplantae; phylum Streptophyta; class Magnoliopsida; order Ericales; family Ericaceae; genus Arbutus; species Arbutus unedo. The sequence goes on from JABCMJ010000729.1 coordinate 23,793, forward strand.
CTTGACTCCCAAATCTTTCACACCCATGTTGCCAAATCACCGTTTCGGTCCGATATTTATATTCAGACTGCGCTGGTTGATATGTATAGCAAATGTGGCCGCTTAGATTATGCGTACAATTTGTTTGAGACAATGTCTGAAAGAGATTTAACATCTTGGAATGTTATGCTTGTGGGATTTGCTCAACTGGGTCTTGTTGATAAAGTTGCTATTCTGCTCTATCAGATGAGACTTGATGAGATTCTTCCCGACTCCATCACTATAATGGTACTTACACAGCTGAGTTCTGGTTTGGAGGACCTCAAGTTGGTAAATGCAGTTCATTGTTTTGGAATTCGAACAGGGGTAGAAGGGGATGTTTCGGTTGTTAACACTTGGGTTTCTGCCTATGCTAAGTGTGGCGACTTGGGTATGGCTGAGATGGCATTTGGTTGGATTGATCCAGTTTTGAGGACAGTTGTTTCTTGGAATTCTATGCTTTCAGGATATGCCTATTTTGGAGAATCAGCTCAAGCAATCGTCTTGTATAGACATATGCTGTCTGATGGGATTTGGCCTGATGTGAGCACTATTCTTAGTCTGCTTTCTTCATGTGTGAGAACTGTGGCATTATATCATGGGAAATTAACCCATTGCCATGGAATTCGATTAGGGTGTGTTTTGAATACTTCAGTAGTTAATACCCTCATTTCTATGTACTCAAGGTGCAGAGATATTGATTCTGCACGATGTGAATTTGAAAATATGAGAGATAGAACTTGTGTATCTTGGAATGCAATTATTGGTGGGTATTCTCAGAAAGGCGATTTGGACGAGGCATTGGCCCTGTTTCATTCTATGGAAGTGGCTGGTCAGAAACCTGATATAGTTACTCTGCTGTATATGATCTCGTGTTGTGGCCAAACAGGAGCAATTGAGGTTGGAAAATGGATTGACAACTACAGCATTTCATATGGGTTTAAAAACAATGTTATGTTGTGCAATGCATTATTAGACATGTATTCAAAATGTGGAAGTATAAGAGATGCTCGGGAACTCTTTTCCACAATGCAAGGAAAAACTGTTGTCTCTTGGACAACTATGATCGCAGGTTGTGCTCTAAATGGAGAATTTAAAGAAGCTTTGGACCTTTTCTATCTGATGGTGGATTTGGGTCTCAAGCCAAACCATATTACATTCCTTGCTCTTCTCCAAGCATGCAGTCATGCAGGATTGCTTGAGAAAGGGTGGGAGTGTTTTGATATGATGACTAAAGTACATAGAATAACTCCTGGATTAGATCATTATTCGTGCATGGCTGATCTTCTTGGACGCAGGGGAAAGCTAAAAGAAGTGTTGGAGCTTATTGAGAAAATGCCAGTCGAACCTGATGCTGGTATATGGGGTGTGTTGCTTAGTGCTTGTAAAAATCACTACAATGTAGAGATTGGTGTGTATGCGACTCATCGTCTTTTGGAACTGGAACCTGAGGCTGCAGCTCCGTATGTAGAAATGGCTAATATATATGCATCAGCGGGAAGGTGGGATGGAGTTGCTGAAATTAGGAAATTGATGAAGGGGAATCAAGTGACAAAATCTGCAGGGCAAAGCCTTGTTCAAGTGAATGGAAAGAGTCATGCATTTACAGTTGAAGATAGAAGTCATCAAGAAGGTCAGTTGATATATGAAATATTGGATGGATTAGCTTTACAATTGAAAGAGGAAAAGGATTCATCAGTTGTAAAGGAACTTATAGATAACGGATACAATTGAAGTTAAGAGAGAGAGAGTCTACTTGACCTGTTTGATTGTTTGTTTGAAATTAAGAGTATGTTCAAGAAAAGGGAGGGTCCATGTGAATCTGAGAAATCTTCAATCATACAAAAAAACGTTGAAGTACTTTGCTAGTCTTGGTTTCCAGCATGGTTCTTTCCCAGTGAGATACACTGCACTTCCTCTTATGTCCACTAAGTTCACTGTTAAGGATTGTTCCTCTTTTATTCTCAAGCTCACTGACAAGAAGAAACATTGAAATCTGTACTTTATGCTGGCAGTCTCCAACTTATAGATGCTACTTTTTCCAGTGGTCAGATTTTTTTGAGTTCTCACTTTGTACTTCCCAAATCTGGCCGTGATCATACAGAGCAGCTTTTGACCAACTTTCTTCTGGTCTGTTACTGACCTCTACACTGACTCTCACATAGTTGCTTGGAACACCATTTGCAGACCAAAAGACGAAGGAGTTCCTAGGTCTATGTGTCCCTTTTGGGTATAAGAAAAATTTCTGATTTGAACAGTGGAGCTATGCTGAAAGTACATTTGGTCTATTTGCTCTAAGCCGCCATCCTTGAGTCCAAATGACTACGCATCGATCATGTTGCTTGGTCTACCCCTCATTCCTACAATGTTTCTCTCACTTGGAATGCCATCAGAACTTAGTATCCTTTGGTATCTAAGCATAATTTGGCTTGGATTTTCAACTCTCCCTGGGCACTATTTTGTTCTCTGGATGGGTCATGATGGAAAACTCAGAACTAGGGATAGGCTAAAGGCGGGTGGCATTGATTCATTTGGCCTTTTTATAGCTCTACAGTTGAATTGCTGGACCACTTCTTTTTCAGATGCTCTTACTCTCCCTTTATACAAAGGGCTACCTAGTACACAGGTCTCGCGCTACTGTAGGGTCTGGAGAAGGGTTGGATGTATGCAGCTAAAACAAAGAGGTTGTTTCCGCGACTTGAATCTGTGACCACCAGATTACGTTGGGACAACTTTAGCATGTTATTTACATTGGGATAACTTCAGCATTGCGCCAGGGCTGCCCTTCTGGTGTGTTATGGCTAAGCTCTGCCTATTCTCTGGTTATCCAAGTTCTTCAGACTCCTCTGACTATTTGGTTCTCAAGGAAGCTAAAAGGAACTTGTTGCATTGCATGTTTGGGAAGTTGGCTTTAGTTGCCTCTGTATACGTTTTATTGATGAAAACAAATGGAAGATTATTCAATGGCTTATCTAGACCGTCCACTTGGGTTTTGGATCAGGTTCTCCTTCTGTCAGAGTCAAAGCCCTTCAACTCAGATTTGTGAAGATTTATTGTTTCTCTCTCGTGTAAAGGATGGAACATATCTTTTAAAAGCATTTTCTCTTGGCTTTCATTTTTCAAGGGAAAACCTTCGCCACGGATAGATATGTAGGCATTAGTTTGATGGATTCTCCTTGCAAGAGCTGAATAGCTGAATGTATGGCCAACCTTGTTAACATGTAAAAAATTTCTGCAGATTGTGGTAGAGAAAAAAAAGTCTCCAGGCATGAAGTGGGAATGATCCTTCTACTATTTTCTCTTGCCTTGAAATTGCTAAGTTTAATGGGAAGACTGCGCGAGAATAGAGACCAACCACTTGTATTTCTAATCTTTACATAAGTCCTAACCCTTATATAATCACATGCAGTTAGGATATCGATTACGTAGGTCCACACCAATAATAGACCCCATCCAAGAGTCCAACATATAAAAGCGCACGATGCAAGGTGCACCACACCCAATGACCAATAGCTCGTTACCAAATAATAATGGGCTATGAGATCCACTCTCTTAACTTTTATTGCATTCTAACCAATCTGAATTTTAGCAAGCATAACAAATATATAAATTATGTTGTCCAAATTAAGGTAAAAATTCATACAGGAAAATCATCAACGAAAACCATCCTCTAACCAACCCTCAAAATCACTATTTCAGCATTCCGTATACACCTAAGCAAAAGCAAGAGCACGAGTATGAAACTGCACAAAATCTGTTTGTTCCCAAGCACTGGTGCCTGCTTCAAAGAGACTCCCTATTGTACCACTACGGCATGCAGCCATAGTTCATTTCTGAACCTTCTTCTCCTCTAATCCTTTCTCCATCTGAAAAGCGATACTGTTCCAAATCCTCAGCGACCTCTAATAATGGAGGCGAAGTGGATGAAATTGATTGCGTACTAGTATCAGACTTTCAGTCGGAGACAGTACTGCTCACGTTCATGAATTGAACAAGATTTTCAAGACAGAGTTGAATCTACTAGTCTTTATAGTTTTCTGCATAGTATTTTACTTTACTACCAAATTTATTGGAGATAATGGTAGACGAAAGAATTTTGCTAAGGGGACCGAGCAAAGTGGAGGTATTGTTCCAGTCATATAAATATTGTGTATTAGGTAAGTATGAAATACGTTGTTCAAGAAAAAAAGTTAAACGTCAAATATAGTTTCACTTTGCTGGTATGTATGCTGTGTTTGCAGATGCCTCCGAAGGAGAAAAAGAAAGATGTTTACGAGTTCTTTTCCAAGGCAGCAATGTTAGTGGACTTGCAATATTCAGCTCTTGGGACTGCCGTAAGGATTTTTTTACCATTTAATCTGTAATGTTACAGGCGCAGTGATAAATTTTAACTTACACTATGCATGTGATGTCTCTTGGATTTGATGTCTCTTGGATCTGTAATGTTACGCAGTATTTTAACTTACAGGCTCTAGAATCCCTTCCTGTTCTTGTTACTTGAAACACCACTTCTAACATGTATACATGTTAATATGTTGTATAGATCTCACAGCTGCAGTGAATGCTCCTCTGCATTCAGTTATGAGTAATATGATGAAATACTGCGTCAACCTTCTGTTTTACTAAACTAATGATATGAAGATCCCCCCCACTCCCCCTAATTAGTGTTTTAGTGCACAGAAAAATGTTTTAAGCGGCAATGTACTTTTTGCATTTATTTAAAGCCTTGTGATTTATAGTTACATCAGTCTATGCTTTAATGTCCAGGTAGGGATGTTCGAGTCATCATGGGCCGGAATTCAAGACGTTCAAAAGGAGTTGGGCATGAATTTTATGGTGGAAAGTATCTTTTGTATGTGCAATATATGGAATGTAGTTGTTGCTTTCTTTTTAAGTTCAACTGTAATTTAAAATTCTTTCAAATTGTGATAAGGAATTCTTGATGAGGGATGATGGGGTTAACTTGCACTCATGTTTAACCAATTCATGCTGCATTCTCAAGGTAGATGACATGGATCTGATTTTATTTTTTTACCTTTTATTATTCTTTTTCTGTTCTTAGTCAACGAGAGAGCCGGACTATCAATACTTCTCTTACACTTGCTGCAATTTTGTGCTTTCCTGCTCTGCCCTCATTGGATTATAGTTGAGTATATCAGTTGTAATAAGTCTTTAAAGTTGGACTTCATGCAGGTCGGGGAATATGTCTTCATCCATGACTTTCTTTGTTGTGGCATGTGGCGTCATATAGATTGTGGGACTCATAGTGTTAGCCTTGATATGGATCATCTCCCGCTCACATTTCTGCATGCAGTTTCTTTATCTTGGTAACCTCTTATTTCTTGTAATGTTAAAAGGCCTCTGTTACCTGTTATGGCAGTCAATATCAAAGGCAAACAAATGTCTACCTCATCAGATATTCGAGGTTTAGGTTTATTGTTACGTCATAGTGCTGCTGGAAGATTTGACGACGTTTTAATCTTTTTCTGGTTGAAGGAAGATTCCTAGGGAATGGATCTTGTTCAGTTGATTTAAGGAAAATGTCTACCTTATCATATATTTGATTTAAGAAGTTGGCCAAGCTCTTCCCTTTCCCTGTGTGGTTGAAGTCGCAGTTGATCTTCAGAGATGCTTTTATTTCCCTACTCTTTGGTTATTCTCATTGTTAATTTGTTTGCAGGCTCTTTGTCGGCAATCTGTACAAATGCTATCCGCTGACATACTTTTCAATTTAGCAGAAAAAGTTACCTTTCAAAGTGACCTAATGCCTGCTTTTCAAGTGGAAACCTTGGTTTTAGTCATCTATTCTATGTGAATCTAAATCTGATTTTTCACTATATCACTCTGACATGTAGTTATCTCAATTTGCATTTTCTCTATCTTGGTTGAGGTTGAGAGACAAAAGAAGCAACTCAGCTTGGGATATACGCACTCAAGTGTCCTTGTTTTTTTTCACCTCCTTAGCAAAATTAATGCCTTGTATGTTTTTTGTTTATTTGACCTTGTATATGTTGGCAAACTTACAGTAAGCCATTTGTGACACAGCAGGTATATCGACTTTTATGATGCAATGTCAGTGCCAATGGCTATAGCTCTTTCTGGCCACTTGCTTTCTTGGACATCTTCAACTACTGATCGATTTTCCTGTACTGTTTTGGAATATATGCTATGGTTTATGTGTGCACCGTGTCTATTATATGTTCAGATTTTTCTATTGACATTTTGGAAAAGCAGCAAAAAAATATCATTCATGATGACTTTTATCTTTGGAGACTCATTTGTAATTATTTTATCACATCTGGCCTATAGTCATCACACCATTTGACTCCCGGTGGCGGCTGGTGTGTTCATGCCTCTTTCATCATTATTGAGAAAACAATTGTATGAGGTAGGTTCAGAGATCCTGGACACGCATTTACTAATATTGTCTTACATTTTATGGACGCTTAGGTTCTCTGCGTGCATCTATGTGTTACGTCCTTGCAATGAGTTTAACTGAGCCTAAACAAAAGCATCTTGCATAAATGCAATGTTGTGTTCACTTGTTCTGTAGACTGACTTAGAGAGATATCTGATGATTTATTATGTAAGTATAACCCACCACTTCACCAGTAAAGACAATAAAAAAAAGAAAAAGAAAAAGAAAAAGAAAAAAAACAACCACCCACACACCCCATAGCCAAAAAAATAGAAGAAAAATACCTACTGTATAATAGTATAATACAAACGTCTTGTTAGTTGTAGTGAGTGAAAACTAAATTTACGAGCAGACAAGTCATGCTCTCTTTTGCAGTGCCCTCACACTCTTATACTCGTGGGTTCCCTGTCGTATGGGACGTGCTCAACCGAACCGATCCAAAAAATTACGGTTCTCTTTCGGTTTTCGATTTTTTCTGTTTCCGGTTCAGTTTTGGTTTATCATAAATTTTGTCTAGATTTCATTATACGGTCAAAACTAAACAAGAAAAAAATCCATTTTTTTATTTGTTTTGAATTTTATTTTATTGATATTTTATTCTAAATAGGCGTTTTAGTCAAAATACAAGAGTTTTGAACTAGTAGGCGAACATGTGCTTTGTATGACTAAAAACGAACTCATTTTTTAATTCATGTAACCCAAAATGAGACCATTTTGGTCAAAACCGAAAAAACCAAAATCCCCGACTGTACCAATTCCACTCGAACCAATTTCAGTCCCTACCTAAAACCGGTCGGGATCGATTTGCGAAATTTTCACTCCGAATTGATCAGGTTCGGTTTTCAACACCTTGAAACCGATTGAACCGGACCAATTTCACCCATACAAAACTTTGTTTTGAGGACTGAGTTTTGTTTCTCTCATCCAGATGAAGCCAGTAGTGTAAGTCCGCTGGCGAACGGAAGTTGACGTGAGGCTCACGTGCCGGCCAAACTTCCCACTTCAGATCCCGCTGTTTCCACGTGATCACGGCCATTCAGAGGTTGAAGACGCTGATCATGTCAGTGCCACGTTAGCCCTACTTGCCCTGTGTTGTCGTGTTACCCTGACAAGTGTACTGACAAGTCAACCATCACGTCAGATTAGGAGTCCTACACTTTGCCATGCCACCGCCACGTCAACTACCACAAAACATGCCATGTCAGTCAAAGGTTTGCAATAAGACATTGTTAAAGTTAATTTATTGTTTTGTTTTGTTTTGTTTTTTATTTGGATTAAAATTATTTATTTTTATTGTGGGCCCATTTTCTTTTGTAAGGCCATTTTCAATGTAAGGATTTTCTACGTTGTTGGTGGAATTAAAAAAAGCCAGTCCCTTGTTACTTTTTTGTTTTTTAGCCCGATGGCAGCTCGCATCTCCTCCTAAAATTTTTCACTATTCTCTACAAAAATCAACACTTAGGGGTAATGCCAACATAAGTGGTATCAGAGCAAGGTTGGATTAAAAATAAGTTTTGGGGTGTGAAGATTTAAGATCCGGAAAATAAACTTGGCGAAATCAAAGGCCGTGGCGAGTTCTAGCAAGCAACCAACCCATGGTCCAATCTTTGATGGTGAAAACTATGATTTTTGATATGTAAAAATGAAAACCCTACTTATTTCAAATGATTTGTGAGAGTATGTAGAAGATGGGTTTGAGGATTTCAAAGATGGAAAAGACTTGATGGATGCTCAAAAGGCTCAATAGAAGATTGATGTGAAGAAGGATGCAAAGGCCTTCTATATGATTCTACAAGGAGTTTCCGATTCGATTTTTCCAAGGATTATCATTGAAGTGAAGGAAAAGGACGCTTGGGACATCATTGAGAAGGAGTTTAGAGGCAATTTGAAGGTAAAAGCTATAAAACTTCAAATTTTGAGAAGAGACTTTGAAAATGTGAAAATGAAAAATGTTGAATTATTGAAAGACTATTTTTCTAGACTAATGGAAATAGTCAATCAAATGAGAACTTATGGGAAAATCATTACTAGTCATAGAATCGTTGAGAAAATCTTGATTAGTTTGCCTGAAAAATATAATTCAATTATTGTTGTTCTTGAAAATATTAGTGATTTTGCAACTTCGAGTGTTGAAAAATTGATGGGTTCCATTAAAACATCTGAGTAAAGATTGAGTAGGCAATCAGATAAATCAATTGAAAATGCCTCTTTCAATCTAAGCTAAATGTTGATATCTCCAAATCGCAAGGGAAAGAAGCCTCTAGTCATGATCGACCTAAGAGGAATTCTTTTAAAGAAAAGAGAAATCATAATAGTGGAGGAGATAGAAATAAATTTCAAGGAAATAAGTTTCAAAGATAAGAAAATGAAGGGTTCACCCAACAAAAGTGTGGAATTTATAATAGAAGTAGTCATGTTGACAAGGATAATTGGTTTCGGGAAAGCCACAATGTTACAATTGCAATAAGTTTGGGCATGTTAAGAAGGACTGTCGAGTCACAAACAATCAACAAGCGAATTTTATCGAGGAGTAAGAAGGTGAAGGGAATATCTTTTATGCTTGTCAAGCGGCTTCCGAGCGAAAGAATGATATATGGTTCCTTGATAGTAGTTGTAGTAACCATATGACCGAAGATGAGAGTATCTTGGTCAATCTTGATACTTCTTCCAATTCTCAAGTGAAGATAGAAAATGGTGCCTTAGTCCAAGTAAAGGGAAAGAGTACTATAGCGGTTGAGACAAAGAATGGTCCAATAAAGATTGCCGATGTTCTACTTCTTCTGGATTTAGAGCAAAACTTGTTGAGTGTTGGTCAACTTGTCGAGCATGGTACTCCATTCACTTTGATGAAGACTCGTGCAAGATTTTTGACAAAAGAAGGAGAAATCAACTTGTGGCAAAAATCAAGATGAAGAAGAATAAAAGCTTTTCTCTCACTTTTCGATATGCAAGGAATGTGGCATTGAAGATCGATGTTCTTGTTGAGTCTTGGCTTTGACATAGAAGACTTGGTCACTTGAACTTTCGAAACTTGAAGAACCTTCAACAAAAGAGCATGGTATATGGCTTACCAACCATTCATGAAGTCAAGTAAGATTGTGAAGGTTGTGTACGTGAAAAGCATCACTGTGACTCATTCCCACAAGACAAGGCATGGAGAGCTAAAGCTCCATTGAAGCTTGTTCATACCAATGTGTGCGGGCCTATGGATACACCAACTCATGGAGGTAACAAGTATTTTATCATTTTCATTGATGACTACTCAAGAATGACTTGGGTGTATTTCATTCGTAAAAAATCGGATGTTTTCTCTATTTTTAAAAAGTTTCAAAGTTTTGTTGAAAGACAAAGTGATTTGCTTATAAAAGTTTTGAGAAGTGATGGAGGGGGAGAATACAACTCAAATGAATTTGGCATGGATAGGCAACTTACCGTAGGTATACTCCACAACAAAATGGAGTGTCTGAGAAGAAGAATAGAACCATTGAGGAGATGGCGAAGTCGATGTTACATGACAAGGGATTGCCTAAAACTTTTTGGGGTGAAGTTGTTTACACAGCTGTTTATTTGATGAATCGATGTCCTACGAAGGCTATTAAGAGTAAGACTCCAATTGAAGTTTGGAGTGGAAGAAAACCATCCGTGAATCACTTGAACGTGTTTGGGTGTGTTTGTTATGCTCATGTTCCAAAGCAAGTAAGGCACAAGATGATGAAGTTAGTAAGAAATGAATATTTGTCAGTTATAACTCCCAATCAAATGACTATAGACTCTATAATTTGGAGACAAATAAGGTGATTATTAGTAGAGATATTGTCTTTGATGAGAAGACTTCTTGGGATTCGAATGGAAAAAATATTCAAAACCAAGTAAGTACTTTTCAAAGAGAACAAGACAATGAAGAAAGTGAAGATGATGAAGTTCATGAAGCTCCACAACAAATGCCTCAATCTCCAAGTTCACAAGCATCTCCATCAAGGTCAAGTTTCTTTTCTCTGAGCTCAACTCCAAGAAGAAAGAAAAATCTTAGTGATGTGTGTTGAAGTTGTAACTTTTGTGTTGTTGAAACGGAGAATTTTGAAAAAGCAATCAAAGAAAAAGCATAGAAGAAGGCTATCGAAGATGAGATTTGTGTTATTGAGAAGAGCAAGACTTAGAAGTTAATGGAGAAGCCCAAAGACAAAGCAACAATTGGTGTGAAGTGGATTTTCAAAACAACGTTCAACCCCGATGACTTCATTCAAAAGAACAAAACAAGACTTGTTGCAAAATGGTATTCTCAACAACTCAAAATTGATTTTTAAGAAACATTTGCTCTAGTGGCTTATCTTGGCACAATTAGAGCTTTCATTGCTTTGACGGCACAAAAGGGATGGTCCTTGTTCCAACTTGATCTCAAATCGGGATTCTTGAATGGTCTCTTGCATGAAGATGTGTATGTTGATCAACCCCAAGGCTTTGTTATCAAAGGCAAAGAAGAAAAAGTTTACAAGTTGAAAAAAGCTTTGTATGGGTTTAAGCAAGCACCATGAGCATAGTATAGCGAGATCGATGTCTATTTCAATGACAAAGGATTCCAAAAGAGCAAAAGTGAGCCAATCTTGTACATCAAAAGACAAAGAACTACTGATATTCTTATTGTGTCTCTTTATGTGGATGACTTGATTTATACCGATAGTGATGTAAAAATGACTGAAGATTTTAAAAGAGATATGATGAAGAAGTATGAAATGAGTGATTTAGGACTCTTGCATTATTTATGTTGTAAAAAATCTGTCTTTGGAATGTGAATGTCGGCGATGAAATCTACTGCAATACATGGAAACAAAAAACTTTCAAGCAGCGTTACGGCGTCGCTTTTCTAAAGACAATATTTGCCCCCATCAGATGGTGTGCACCGGGTTACAACAAATTTTCCTTCAAGATACAACGAAGATAAATTTGTGTTCTTTCCGTTTACATTTGCACAAACGGAGACGGACAGAATATCTGTGTAGTAAAAATAAAAAGAATTAGAAAACTATCAAGTATTATTTCTGATAATGGATTCATCCATGTTCATATTCTTAACCTTAAATTGATTAAGAATATTTTGTATCCCATGCAATTGAATCACGGGCTTGTTATCAACCATACGAAAATTCATAAATTGACTAATAAGAAATTTCTTACTTGTGGGGTATTCAGTCAAATACTTAGCGTGGAGTGCACCCGAAAGTTCTTTCACCGTCTTAAAATTTTGATAGATATCAAACAGATCATCTGATAGTGTATTTAGGATATGACTTCGACAAACGTAGTCATCGTTTTCCCATTTGATTCCCTCATGAGTTTGTTTCACCGTTTCATCTTCTTGCTCTTGTGGTATCAATGTAGTCAAAATGTTTACCACTTTTAGTGTGATAAGGAGAAAGTGCAATTTCTTCTCCCAGCACCTGAAATTACTACTATCGCTTCAACTTGAGAAAGTCTTGTGTTATTTTTTGTAGAGACATTGTGTTACGCCCTAAATTTTTAACTTAATATATATAATTGTGTGTGTATATATATATATATATATATATATATAAAATTATAGTAGATGCCTTCATAAGTCTCACAAATACTCAAAAGCCTATTGATCATAGTCGAATGTTCCAGATTCTAACAACTTATAAGAGTTGAGTTTCAAAATATTACATCGAAATTAGGACATTCAAGATAACTAGAGTTATGATACATCTTTTTCAAAAAAAAAAAAAATGAATAAGAGATGCCGAATAACTCCACAGATGCAACTCATAGAATGTCATGCAAAAATTCAAGCACTCTATGCCAAATTCGAGCTAAATGTCAGGAACTGCACTTGAAAAATAAACAAGTATTGAGCTACTAAGCCCAGTAAAGAAATTCTATGCAAATCTTACACGAATATGAATATCATGATATAAAATGTCAATAACAACATTTAACTTTAATGCACACATGACCAAGGATATTGGTTCATAATCAGCCTTCACTCAATCATTTATGGATCAAAATCAACTATTCAATCACTCACTTCACATATTTACTCCCTTTTACATCAGATAACTTTGTCAAGTTATGTTAACAATGTTTCATACCGAGTATTCCCGTGAGATCCTCTTCCTTTCTCCTAGCAATTTCCTTGAAAAATCTAGTTTATAGAGCATTCCTAGCACTCCCATTAGGAAGACTGGTTCCTTTTCTTCCTAGCAATCCCTTTGGAGAGTCTAGTTCACAATATTCCTAGTAATTCCCATAAGGAATTCTAGTCCACTTCCCTAGCAATCCATTCGGGGAGTCTAGTTCCGCATACCACGTTGGTCATTGTGTTCACACATCACATGAGTCATAAATCACTCCCATCCTTTCAATGTATCGATCGTAAATTAGAACCAAATGGTAAGATGCATCACTTTTACCAAGGATATCATATTACAACTCTTTCAAGCAACAAACATAGTGTCTAATCCATTAAGATGAACACTTTCAAGGTAAAAACTCTAAACACATCCAAACATACTTAAACTATTAACACAAAGGGTAAATGCACAATACATCAATAATAGACCGTAATCATGTAAGAGGAGTAAAAAAATCCCTACCTCAAGAAGAAAATCTAAATGTTAAACTCAAATGGTGAAACCCTAGTTTGAATGGTGGAGGGAAGCTCAAATCAAGTCCTCTTCAAGCAAGAACTCACTTCAAAATGCTTGAAATCAAAGAAAAATGAAGAATCCTTGAAGAAATTTGAGAGATATGGAGGTTTGATCAAGTATATTGGGGTGAAGACATGAGAAATATGGGCTTCTTAGAGAGAGAAGGGGGAAAGATTTGAGTATAAGATGTGTATGTTATGTTTTAAAAAAATTTGGTTCATCTCTTTTTAAAAATGCGCATACACCATACACCCGCCTGACCGGTCAAGGAAAAAAGGGCATAGAGCTTGACCGGTCACCGAAAAGGCACGCGTGAGCCTAACCGGTCATGCCAGCCTACTGACCAAAAATTTATTTTCCCGTGACTGGTCACGCTGGCCAATCTTCTGCCCTGACCAGTCACCCAATCCTCCGTATTTCTTCCTCTCCTTTTTACTAAAACTCATCCAACTCACCCTTTATCTCATCCGATGTTTATCAACATTCATTTTACTCACGGTAAAATATTATTAAACACTAAAATAGGGCGAGTCCTTACACATCGCCATTGCAAAGTATTGTCTTTAGATTGTTGTTGAAAATCTGTCTTCGGAATGTGAACATTGGCGATGAAATCTGCTGCAATACATGGAAACAAAAAACTTTCGAGGCGCGTTACGACGTCGCTTTTCTAAAGACAATATTTGTCCCCACCGGATGGTGTGCATTGGGTTATGGCAAACTAGCCTTCAAGATACAATGAAGACGAACTGGTGAAAATATCTACGTAATAAAAATAAAAGGATTAGAAAATCACTAAATATTATTTTTGCTGAATGACAATACTTAGACTAAATGCTTCCAAAATATAAGAATTTTTTGAGAGAAAGAATGGGCAAACATTCAAATAAATCTAATTGTGTTGGAAAAGACTTGTATTTATAGATAGTATAAGGGTACAGCTGAAAATTTTCAACTTTTTCATCTATAAATGCAATGGAAAAGTTACAAATTTTAATTAATACAAGTTACAACTTTTAATTCACAACTCTTAATGTAGAGTTGCATTTGAATAGTCACAACTATTGATCTCATTTCTTATCTATTGAGCAGTTTAGTTGCTTGTATATTTGTGAGATTATTCGCCTCCATGGGATTCCTGTGTTCATTGTTTCCGATCGAGATTAGCATTTTACCGCATATTTTTATAGGCCTTGCAAGTAGCGCTTGGTACGAACCTTTTATTTAGCACCGCTTATCACCCGCAGACGAATGGACAATCCAAACGGACGATTCAAATTTTACAAGATATGCTTCGATCTGGTGTTTTGAATTTTTAGGGTGGCTGGGAAGATCATTTTTCGCTTGTTGAATTTATATATAACAATAGCTACCAAGCTAGTATTGAGATGGCACTATTCAAAGCCTTGTATTGTAAGCCGTGTAGATCACCTGTGTGTTGTACTGAATTGAGAGAGGTGACTACGGTGGGACCAGACTTGCTTGGAGAGACTGCCGAGATCATGAGTGTGATTCACCAACGTATTTTGAACACACAAGAGAGGATAGCCGAGCAAGTTAAGCTGACAAAGATTACTTACCGCGCAAAGTCGACAGAAGAATTATGTCAATTGTCATCGTTGCCCATTACTATTCGAGGTGGGGAACCACATGTTTTTGGAAGTGTTACCATGGAGGGGTTTATCATGTTTTGGGCAAAATAAAAAACTTTCACTACAGTATATCAGGTTGTTTGACATCATTGAGAGAATTGGGAATGTAAGGTATTGTTTGGCTCTACCGTCAAAATTGTCAGGTGTGCATGATGTCTTTCATGTGTCGATGTTGAGGGAGTATGAACCGAATCCGTCTCATGTACTCAAGTAGTCCGAACTTGAATTAGAAGCCGATGCCTCAGAAGAACCAATATGCATTCTTGATACTTGCGAGCAAGTGTTACGAGGCAAGATAATCCTGTTAGTTCGGGTGTTGTGGAGCAACCAAGGCCTAGAAGAGTCGACATGAGAACGAGATGATGAAGTTCGGGAGAAATACCCACATTTATTTACGATTTGATAGACATGATTGTGATATACTCTTCGGTATTGTTGTATTCTACTCCAACTTTATTATAGTAGACTTTCTAAGTCATGATTATATGTATCATTTGGCCGTGTAGATGCATGAATTGTGTTGGTATATCCTGCCTAATTGGGACTTGTTCAGTTGTATTATTTCTTATGCAATCCGGCATTGTTAAGACATGTTTACATTAGCATAATTATTCGAGTTTATGAACTTGTGGGTTGTTATTCACGTGCGCTAGTTTGGTATTGTTGTGATGAGTTGATATTACTGGGTTTCTAAATTTCATGGACGAAATTTCTTTTAAGGAGGGGAGGGTGTAAAGATATGGTAAATTTTTTGTTTTTATGTTAAGTGCCTGGAACGTATATATGTAGTATGTATTATTACGGATTCAGACTTTGGGGATTGATTTGTGGCACATTAGAAAGGCTTGGCATCTTAATGCAATATGGGAATTAGACTTGTTATAAACAAATCTCATATTTTTGTTAAGGGTTGGACCTAAACTCATCTCTTTACTCTCATTCGCCTAACTCTCTTTCCCACTTGGCTCTCACCTCAAACTACTTGATCTACACTTGTTTTCTCTCCGATTCTTCTTAGAATCCTACGTATCTTGGTAATGTCTCACACACGGTGGTGATTATTTGGCTTAGAGGAGATTGATTTAGAAGGATCTGAACTTGGGAGAAGCTAGGATTTTGCTTGGAAGCTCATCTCGAGCGATACAACTTTGAGGTAGATATTTCACTCTTGTTAAGCGTATAGGACTTGTATTGAACTCATGGTTGTGTTTGATTCATGATTGGTGGTGTAAATTTTGATTTTGGAAGTTTAGGGAGAACTCATTCGCAAACTGTAGATTTCTGGAATCGCCGAGGTCGTTCGAGTGACGGCTCGAGCGACTTGTCTAGCGAAACCTACTGTCTTGTAGTTGCTTGAGCAATTTGCCAGGCGACCTGTCGAGTGACTCTCACTATATTGATGTCGCTCGAGCAACTTGGAGATCTCTCAAGCGAACTCCCTTTTGGTCCGGATCATTTCTTTGAATTTTTGGTTCATTTTTTGGTGAGCTTATGGGTAGTTATACAATGAAGGATGACATTCCTTGTTCTTGGATTATTTACCTTATGCATTATGGAAGTTAATGTAGTTCGGAAACTTGTTGTGAATTGAATAATCACTTGTTAAAACATTTGTTTAATAGATTACGTGGACACTTGAAATGTGTAATGACGGACTAAACTACTTCGGGAACACTGGGATAATTGCACTAGATTTCTTAGGGAAATGCTAGGAGTGAAATGTGAATTAGACTTCGGCCTCGGGGGATTACTAGGAAGTGAACTAGGTTCATTTGGGAATACTAGGAGAATAATGTGATAATACGAGAGGACTTGTCGGTAATGTACTTGAGTTGCGGAATGAAATATGTGGAATGTTGGTAAATTGCTTTATGTTGCGAACCATCAAGTTTGTTGCCTAAGTTTCACATCATGTCGTTTGTTTAAGTGAATTTGCATATGTTGCATATGAATCATTTCATATGCTCATAACACTTGTGTAGATTTTTTACTGGGTTGTGTAGTGTACTCTTATATTCTTTCAAGTGCTATTCCGAAACACTAGCATGACATGCTTGACATGCATTGGATTGACATATTTTTAAAAGTTTCGATCGAAGAGTTATCCAACATCTTGTTAACTATATATATATATATATATATATATATATATATATTTTAAAGATATTTTGTAACTCCATTTTCTATATCTCTTTGATTTGAAAAATGTAATCCCTTATTCACTTGAAACAATATATTTTGATACATACATTCGGGCCTAAATTGCCCCTTGTTGTAACACACTTTAAATTTTATTTTGACGATGATGGAATATGCAATGACATACTTGGAATTTTTGGGCTATATATCATCGAGTATCGTGATCGTTTATAAATGATTAAACTTATGGTTTTATATATTAAAAATCGAGAGTGTGACATATCCTGTTGGCTTGGACCAAGTTGGGATACAATTTGAAAAAGTTCTCACCTAAATTACTGATTAGTTTTCGGGACCATGGGTAAAAACAATCGGGAAAACCCCCAGTGACCCTTAATATCCGGATAGGATACTTATTGTGAATATGTAATAATTTTTTGATATATATATATATATATTAATCTCGTGCAAATGATGCTAGTATACCGTATCGAGAAGTGCATTAAGGGGAAACAAAGTTACTAACTCTCTTCCTACCTTGCCTTCTCGTGTAATTATTCAACGTTTTCAAAATATCATGTGACATTTTTACACGATACTAATTTGAAGAGGTCATGCAAAGATTAAAAATAATTGGTGTACATATCGGCGGACCTAAACACTGTTACGCATGCAATGTCCTATTTCTGTTACGTGTTATGGCCACATTTTAAGTCTAGAATTCACAGGTCCACATCTATCCTTGAAATTCTCCGTATGAAGAAAAATGTAAATCTATAGTACTCATGATGGAAAACAAAGAAGAAAGATGAGTAGCTTAGAGGAAAAAAAAAAAAAAAAAAAACTCGCGTCACAGGTTTCCATAGTAATGGTGGCGAGTTCACTGAAAAACCATAACAGATTCAAGTCTTATAACCTACCAAGAAAAAACAATAACGAGAGCACCAGTACTGCTATTTATTAGATTAATTAGCCTCCTCCTATTTAGAAGTACCAATCAGGGTTGTTTTTCAGACGATATATTATGATAGTACACACCTGGTTCTGTGGCCTTGTATATATCGGCAAGAGATCGGTACTTCTGTCTCTTGGGCCCAAAATTCTCTTCTTCTTCTTCTTCGCTAATCTCCCTTGACGTTACCTCACTTTGGATCTGATGGTTTGCGATATCCGGTACTTTCTCTCTCTTCACCATCTTCTGTTTCTTCTTCTTGGAATCCTTAGTTTTTTCTCTCTTCATTGCCACCTTCATCTTGTGGTCGTCTTCTCTTCTTATTTGCATGAGCTTCTGATCCGTTGCGGCCCTGTCTGAGTACTCTTTCAACTCCTTCTGGTTCTCGGCTACACTTTTAAGTGCCGATACTATCAAAATTATCATAATATATTTAGTCAAAACTGCAATTTTACTTGACATTAATATAATTAGTGACTAAAACACAATTATCTATTATTAATTATAACTATTGGGTCAATCATTAAGCTACTAAATAAAAAGTAAAATTAGCATTCAACATAATTTAATTTACTTGACAATGGTTGACTATTTCAAATTATTCAAAAATAACAGTATTGTGGAAAAAAATGACAGAAAGTTCACCATGCATTAAACGTCATACTTTCTGCTATGAATTACATACATAAGATATATACTCCAAGCCCATCGACGTAAGGTTGAATTTACCCAACAAAAAGAGAGAAGTGAACTGTAACTTCCTGACGGGTAATTTATTAACCGTAGGATCTATTCTACGTTCTCTTACATGTGTATCGATCTTGAATACTAATACTAATATAGAAGCCATATTATTTACAAGCCCCATTATTTAACAGTTCTCCAAGTTCATTTCGCATGCGTGCATGCTTTGATCGAACATATAATAAGAAAAATAGTACGTGGATATGGAGTTTATATTTTAAGGATCCGAATAATTTAATCAGTAATATTTTTTTTTCCCGAAATTACTGAACTCATTGAACTCATCTAAATCTAATCTCCTCTTCCATGGTTTCCACCCGACCTCTCTGTTATTGAATCTCATCTGTTTTCTGGTAAGCCAAATGAAGTAAATGATGGTGAATGACAATGCATGCCACAAAGATATAATGAATTTATTCAAGCCCTTTTTAAACCTCCAACCCGACCACCGGGCCGGGATAATGCACCTGCTATGAATGAGGGGTAGCTCTAGCTCATTCCATATTCCACTGGACAAAAAATTTACACCAGATGCCTTTAGACCTTTGGACAATGAAGTAGGAGATGATCTTGTGTTTCTGTTGCATTAATCATTAATTACCACAGAAGGTATCCATAGTTCTTTGGATTTCTAAAATGCACATATTATATATATACACACACACTCAACCCTAGCCATCATGACCCCACTCATACACACACACACACACAAATCACACACACACCATCACCACCAGCACGTGCACACTCCTGCGTGTATACACAAATATATCCTACCAACCTCGAAAACCACCAGAAGGTTTTTGGCCAGAGAAATGCTAAGATTCTAGAATGAGATCTCAAAAATGTCCCCGAATGATGAGGTGTCAACACTTTCTTTCTCACACACACAACACTTGCAACACCTCTCTTCGATGATTGACACCTCATAATTTGGGGACATTTTAGGGATCCAATTATGGGATCCTAGCATTTCTCTTTTGGCCAAATCACCTCGGGAAAGTCTAGGTTTCCAAAAAATTTATCCAGAAATTTCTCCGAATTCAAAAATCAATGGCCATAATTTACTTGAATTTGTGGGTACCTCTCACTCTTCCTCCACCAAATGTTTGCCACTCCGGCACCTTTCCCAGAGCTCTACCATGGCAGCCCCATCCCTCAATCCATCCACCTCCACCATCGGATTTTCCTAAAACCTTCCAAACCCTTGGTTGGGTTTCTCTCCTTCGTGCCAATTTATACCTCTGTCCTCCCATTTACTCATTGCCTGTTGAACACAACGTAGAGAGAGAGAGGCAAAAACTCGGAGAGAGAGGAGAAATTCTACACACACAGAGAGACCCACGTTGGAGGAATCCAATTTTAACCCAAATCAATCCTCTAGGGATGGAGCTAGGAAGAGACTAGTAGGGGCGGTCGCCCCGTCAAGAAAAGAAAAAACCTATATTATTATATCGAAAAACAAAAAAAATTTCTATGAAATATATAGGTTCGTTCCTGCTAAATATTTTGAAAAAAAATTCAAATAATAGTCAATGCATATTCGTCCAAGCGTAGTGAATTTTCTAGCTCCGTCCATGCAATTCTCTCCTCTCATTCTAAAGTAAGTTTCTAATTCTTAAGTTCTGTTTTTAATGTTCCAGATTCAATCCATGAAATTTTAATGCTGACGGCCAAAGATTGAAGATGAACTAGTGATGGGATCGCGGCCACAACCTACCAACCTTGCAGCCCTCATGTCCTACTGTATGCTTTGATCGAACATATATTAAGAAAAAAAGTAGGTGGATGTTGAGTTTATATTCTCTCTCGACCTCAAACAGAATTAATGTCACTTTAAAAAGTTACAGAAAAAAGTTAATAACCCTCTTCCTCGATCCCTTGCATCGTCGAGTAATTATTCAAAGCTTCCGAACTATCAGGTGTCATTATATGTGATATTTTTAACTCGCGTGCAATTATTTAGGAAAAATGAACATTTCAAGAGATACAACCAAGATCACCTTCTATAATTCTCGTCAAGCTTTAAATAGCATTAGAGAGAATGATAGCCATTTGAGGTAGTGCAACTGCGATACTTATTTTTAAATTGTTTTGCGCTAGAACACTTAAAGCGGTCGTAATAGTCAAATACTATCGGCTCTAACGATTGTGAAGAGAGCAAAACAACTTGAAGTGCCTCTTTTTACCAGCCATTAGTTTAAGTTTTCAAGGTCTGATCTAACTTTTGAGTTTTTTTTTTTCCAGATTCAAGTTTTATAATCTACCAAGAAAAACAATAACGAGACCATTAGTGATATTTAAGAGAACCAATCACGGTTGTTTTTCAGATGATAATGATATATTCTTTCCATCAACGATAGTACTCACCTGGTTCGGTGGCCTTGTATATATCGGCCAAAGATCGGTACTTCTGTCTCTTGGGCCCAAAATTATCTTCTTCTTTGCTAATCTCCATTGACGTTACCTCACTTTGGTTCCGATGGTTCACGAAATCCGGTACTTTCTCTCTCTTCACCATCTTCTTTTTCTTCTTCTTGGAATCTGGAGTTTTCTCTCTCTTCTTCGCCATCTTCTTCTCGTGGCTGTTGTTGTTCTCATCTTCTTCTCCGCTTATTTGCATGAGCTTCTGAGCCGCTGCGGCCGTGTCTGAGTCCTTCAACTCCTTCTGGTTCTCGGGTACACTTTTATGTACGGCTGCTGCTGCTGCTGCTTCCTCCATTTGGATTTTGATTGTATCCTCTCTCTCTCTCTCTCTCTCTCTCTGTGGTGTGAGTTTGAGAGACAATTACCAGGTCCAGCAGTATCGGCTTACAATTTATACTTGTGTAACCTACGGTATCGTCATTATTGTTCATTAGATAATGGGTAAATTACACTGAACTCCCCCGACCTCTTCCGAGGTTTTAAAAAATGTATTGATTTCTCTGATTTTACAAATTATTTAACGGATTCTCTTCTCATGTTAATTTTTTATAAACACCGTTAGTTTTAATGGTTAAAAAAACAAAATGTCCCTCATTAGTCTTTTTTATCTCTTTTGTTGTATATATTTAGTCTATTTTTGTGTGCATATAATATATTATATAACTATATTTACATATGATATATATATGTTATACAAGTTTATTTACTATATTAGATTTTTCTTATCAAATTTTTTCAAATAAATATAAATATTATATTTTTTATTACAATTCGTTCTTACAAAAATTATATTTACTACCTAATATATCTTGTTATATTTGTATTCTCTCTCTCTATATATCTTAGCTAATGTAAGCACTTATACATTTTTCCTAAATATGCCCCTCATGGATTTGTTGAAAAAAAATCAATTTAACTTAACATAATGTTTTTTTTGTTTATTAGAAATTTAAAATTAACTTTGGTTGATATTGTATAATTACTTTAAAAATTATATTTCTATAATTAGAATAAATATTTTTGACTTAACCTGTTTGATTCATTTTTAATTTTTATATATATTTTATTTACGAAAAATACATATACATTATTAACTCATCGTACATGATTTTTTACATTACGGATGTTGAGTTTTTATATGTATTTTAAAAAATAATGTTTCACTGTCTTAAGTGTGATTAGCATCATCTTATTAGAATTTGTTTAATTTTTGTTCATATTTTTATTACTTTTAGATCCTCTCGGTGAGATGAATAAAAAAATACAAAAAGTAACAAAAGATTATACGAAAAGTTGTGAAACAAAATATAATACCCAACATATTTAATAAATAATAATTTAATTCAAATGGAAGACAAAACTAACTTTTTTTTTTAAATATAGTTGGCATTGTTCTAATTTATTGTAAAATTTTTCATTAAATCTTTTTTAGATTAATTACTCATCTCGATTATAGGAATTGAAAAAAAAACATAAAAATACAAACAGAAGTTAAAAAAATTTAAATAAGGCAACCCCATAAATATTAAAAACAGTAAAATACAGTTATTTTTCAAATGTTTTACTATCTAGTAAACTTTTAGAGTTTTTAGTCATAATATTTTACTTTTAAATCTTTCTTGTAAAGATAAAAAATATTTTTTATTAAAATATTCACATAAATTTACAGTGACATTGGCCCCACACTTACACATTTTGTTCCTAATTCTAAGTAGGAGTGTAAGAGTAAACCGGTAAACCGGACCCAACCGTCGGTTCGGTCCGATTTTTGGAGTAGACCGGTCCGGTCCGGTCCGGTTTGATTTTTTTAATTTTTTTTGGTTTGGTTTTCGATTTTTGACATTTGGGGGCCGGACCGGACCGACCGGACCGGTTTTAGCTCCAAATGTCGTTTTATACTTTTATTCTTTAAGTTTTTTAGTCTCACTCATTGTCGTTTTATACTTTTATTCTTTAAGTTTTTTAGTCTCACTCATTGTAGTTTTATACTTTTATTCAATTTTATTGACTTGGTTCAGTTTACAATAAGTTTAGTTTTTATACACTTGAAAAATACCAATCTTAAATTTTTACATCTCTAGTACATTACCTAAAAAATCAGGCCCATCACAATTGGACTTTTTTATTTTTTACATTTTTTGACGATTCTAGCCGGTTTTCGGTTTACATTTTTCTCAAACCGGACAACCGGTTTGGTCTGAGTTTATAGGGTAAACCGGACCAAACCGAACCGGTTACACCCTTAATTCTAAGGACGCTTCTGGTATTAAAAGATGATATATTCATAAATAAAAATAATAATTTACATCGATAAATAAAAAAATTAACCAACCAATGAATTGAGAAAAAAATTGAGTAGAAGAGTTTGCATAACTTAAGTACCGCGAGGAGAGAGATTAGAAAGGATTTTGTGACTTTTTAGACATTTCAAAGGATATTTTAGGTATTTAAGAATTTATCCCAGACATAACGTATACGTACAATCAATTATTTTTAAAGAATGAGAAGGGAAATTGTGATATCCCGTCCCACATCGAAAGTCTACAT
>JABCMJ010000731.1:0-20032 GCA_014822125.1 Arbutus unedo
ATAGGCATCTCTACTGGGCATAGTATCTCGTCCTTTTATTTTTTAAGTACTGTTCCGGAGCTATGACATGGATTACTTGGAGTGCATGATGATGCATGCTTTTGGGAGACATCATTGTAGGAGTTATTTAGCATCTTAGAACTTATTTTTTTGAAAGATGTAATGTAACTCCCCTTTCGTTCATTTTTTCTGTAATTGGAACCAAATCTTGTTGTAACTATTCAAACTTGATATTTTGGGTTAATTGGGCCGGACGTGCCCCTTTTGAAATTGTAATATCCTTTGACTAAACTATATTGACTATCAATGAAAAATGGTAATTTGGATTGATTGGTGAGATTTGTGAGGTCTTTTGGTATTAAATGCAATTCGTTATATTGTTTTGAAAACAAGGGCGTGCCAAAATCATGGAAATCACCCACCTAAGCCTCCCTCAAAGCCTGAAAGAAAGATGCTACCACTCACACTACCTCTCTCCATACTTTGTTACCTCTACTCTCCTCCAAAAAATTTCCCTCTCACAAACAAATCTTATATGGCCACTTCTCCAAACCAAGCCTTGTTAAAAAGGCGCAAGTAGGTTGTCAAATCGTGAACAAAATTTTGAATCAAAATAGCCTTTTTCTGAATTGTGAATCCAATTGTGAATAATCTAAGATTTTGTCACAATAGGAATATATGTGCATATCAATATTAAAGATTCAAATAAAAGCTTAGCTTTAATACAATAAAAAGTATGTTTTTAACAATGCAAACATATGCGGGTTGGTTGGAGCCTTTGAGCCCTACTGCAATCCGTGATTCAGAGGATACAAAAAATTAAAGAGATCAATTTGTCAAAATCAGCATTCATGTAGAATATTAGCATATTACCCATGCCTATGGCACTATTAAGAACGTTGAATTCATGTTAGGATTCTACTTCAGCTATTATTCAAGCCATTATTATGTTGTATTGTGTAATTTTTTCTGTAGTGAACCTATGTCATTAGATCAAAATGATTTCAGTTGTTGTGAAAATATGTGTCGTTGTATATTGAGATATAAATTGGTCCGGACCACGTAATATTTTTCAGAAAATATACATATGTACTATATATTAGAAATTTGAAAAGTACTAAATATTGTAAATATTTATAAAAATTAATTAGTTTAGAAAAATAGAGTGTTCAAGTGGATATATATATATATATATATATATATGATGAGCATTAATGTATATTTTTTATTACTTTTTTAAAAATTGTGGGGTTAATAAATGCTGGTTAAGACTGTTGTGTTACTATTTTTTGGTAGTGGACCTCAACCGTTATATGAAAACGATCTCAACCATTATTGTGAAAATGTCTTTTGAGAATTCCACACCTTAGTGATTTGTAGTAGAGATCATACTCAATAATATTCACAACTACCTCTATAATTATAAGCCAATAAACGAAAATAACACGATTTTAAAGACATTGAGCCCATCTAATAACTCATATCATATGATAATAAGTCAAGAAAATTTCACCAAATTAAAAATAGCTAATTGATGAGAACAAGGTACCTTAACAAACATAGAGAAAGTATATGCACAAAAACTTTTGTGCACGGATCTGAATACAGATATGTCTAGAACTGCCAGATGCATATGGGGCCCATAAAATAATGATGACTTCACATGCATCGGACAATTCTGGACATATCTATATCCGGATATGTGCACAAAATTTGTGTGTAACTCCTTCGCAAATATATAAAATGATTAATTTAATGTTTGAGGAAAAAGGATAGCAACACGCTCCAAAGAAAGATTAAATATTGTAATCAACACATGACTAACCAATTATGCATGGTAATACAATTTTTCGAACTTAACGCGGAAGTTATATTCTTGCTTGTCCCTTAAAAAAATCGAAGTAAAAATGCTTTCAAATTCACTGAATCGAACAGCGGTTATATCTACATGAATCAAATCGTGAATCTAACGGTCTATCACCAACTATGGAAATAGAGCAGTTGCCAATAGACATGTGAAACCGAGAAGGAACTTCCTTATTCACTATACGAAATTAGAACCTCAAGCAATCTAACAAACACACGCAATCACACAAGATAGGGTGGACCTATGGGAAATTTCTAAGCTATCTAGCTAAAATTTGATTCACCTATAGATTCGTATTGTTTTTGCATGAATCATGCATTGAATCACAAAATGAATTGTGAATCATGCGATTTTGACAACTATGAGTGCAAGCCCTCAAACATAAACTCCCTCCTCGATGGAACTACAAATGGAAACAAGGTGGTACTTGAACCCCTCCCAAATGCCGCCCCAAAGAAAATCCCTCCACAATTCTGCAATGTCGAAATATAGTTAACAGACAAAAAGTTGAAATACTCAACATGGTGGTCTTATCTAAAGTAAGTCCACTACTTTTGCTAAGTAATGCCTCTTTGATACATACAGCCTGAACTCCCCTCCACTCCATCCCAAACAGCTTTATCGTTGACGCTCCAAAAGGAAGCCAAAGATGAGAAATTGGGAGGGAACTAGGGATGAAACCAAAGCAGATCAATCCAGGTTTCGCACAAACCATACCCAAACCAGACCTGTATGTCTTTCTACGGCCTATGCTGAGGTTTTTTAAATTTCCCTTGAACCAGCCCTGTCCTGTTTGATTATTGTCCTCACTATAAATGTCCAATAATCTGCAATTTTCCCTACTTGAATACTCTTAATTTATTGCTTAAACGTGTGTTAGAGCAAGCAACCCAAGCAACGGCATGTCGGGAATCAGACAAAACAACATGAATCACGACATTCAACCATTTTGCCAACATCTTTACCGAAAGCTTATACACACCAAAAATGAGGCAAATAAGTCTGAAATCACGAATATCCTCTATACACCACATCTCTTAGGAACCTATGCCACAAAAGAAGCATGGACTCGAATTCAAGCAAGTGTCAAGTGTGGATTTTCTCCATTCCCAGTTTTTAGAATCCTTCTTGAATTTTTAGGAAAAGGATAGGGTGTTTTCAAGACATAAAGACATCAAGCATGGGCACTTTACTTGGTCTAAAGCAACCATGAGTTTTAGGTTATTAGATGCATGGCCAATTCGACATGTAGGACACCTATACCTTTACCTAAGTGCCTTGTATCTGAAATTTGATGCGAGAACGTCAGACATACAAAAGAGTTCAGGTCTTGAAATGCATACTCCATTCTTTGAAATTGGGGATAGCCCATGAAAAACATTTGTATGAACAATGAAAGACATATTAAACAACAAATGGAGCTCATGTAAGCAACTAAAGACATACCTTTTATGAGATTCCATTTCGAGATCAAATGTGTGATTCAAAACCATATGCAGTACCCGGAGAGATCTATACACTATAACATCCTGTAAAAAACGTAATTAGTTTTTTTAACAAGGAATTGACCAACTGAGTACAAGCATCCCCAATAGTACCATGTACCAAAGGACTTTTAAAAGAACTGATGAGAAGAGAACTAAAAGAAAAGGACAAAGCAAAGCTCAACTTCACAAGTGACCACATCTAACTTGATTAATTTCTATTCAAATTTCTTTTGCATTTGTTGTTTTGACCTCAAATTTTTGTGGATTATTGGTTCGTCTCGATGAGACGAATCTAAAAAATATAAAATTATGTCACAAAGCTTAAAAAGTCACTAAAGATGACGAATAAGCACAAAAAGACCTTGTTTTTTGATTATTTTTGTCTTTCCTGAACTTTTTTCAAATTTGGTTCATTATTTATAACTTTTCTGAAAACTCTCGTCGAGACGAATCAATAATCCACAAAATATTGACAAAAAACCAAAAAATTGCAATTTTTTGTATACAAGGATGAAAGAAAATTAAATAATAAAGTCAAGCCAAACCTAGTAATTGAGCATAAGGTGTGCATTATCATAAATCACAAGAAGTTAACTACCAATAAGAGCTCATCTTTACCAAGAGAAAGCAAACACTGGACAATCACAACCTAAGAAGTACGGACAAGAACACGGACACGGACACGGAAACGGGACACGACAACTCTAAATAAATGAGGACATGGACATGACTAGGGACACGGCAAAAAATATGTATATATATTAGGATACATATTCAGTTGTTATTCATAGGAACATTCCATCCGGAAACAATAAAAAATAGTAGTATCTTTACATTCCTATTGTTTCCTTTTAAATATAACAAGTTAGATGAGGATTTTATTCGATAAAAATTCATTTATTTGTACTTTTTTCGTTATATTTTTGGAATATCATACCCCCGAAATAAACTTTCAATATTATAAATTGATTTTGTCATGTTTTCATCCGTGTCCAAGTTGAGACACGGGTATCCCCGATGTGTGTTGGTGTGTCCTGTGCTTAAAAATGATTAAATTTTTCGGACAAGCCATGTGGTGTGTACTGTAGGTGTCTCTGCGTGTCCCGGAGCATCCGACACGGATATGGCAGGCAGTTAGGACTGTTGGTGTTTCATAGATCACAACAAAGAGTGATTAGAGCAAAGCTGTTGATCACAGTCATTTTGTGGAGACCAAGGGCACCAGATACAAACCACTTATCAACCAAAAATAATATGAACCAATGGGGACTTAGAGCAACCACATTTGAGCCCGAAAAAAAAAAGTATTTATGGCATCACTCCAGGATAAAATAATGTGATTTATATTTCAAAGAAGGATTCAAAACACGGCAAAATTAGACGCACAAGTGCATTCCATTTGAACAAAGATGTAGAGCAGCAAACTTCATTGCAGCCCTGTTTGAGGTGATCTCAAGCATAATCTTAATTTCACGTAACAGTCTGCTGCTTTTTCTTTTCCAATGAAATTCATCAAATTTAGGACAATCACAATCAAAATTGAATTTATTAACAATACAAAATAAGCATACAGAGCATCTTGCTCCCTTTTTCCCTGTATGTACGTTTACCAAGATAAGAGTGGGCAGTTGGGCAAAGGAAAATGGAGTTTGTGTATGTTACCATCCAACCAACAAACATGGGTTTTCTTATTTGGTTCTCCCCTTTTGTGACAGATGACCATTCAATAGATATAAGTGCAGTTTCTTTTCTCCTTTTCTTCTTTTTTCATTGTTACAATTTAAAGAACTAATTCGCATGCGAGGCTGGATTCTGATGAAGCAACACTATAACAGTAACTACTCTCGCTCTCTTCCTTCCGCAGGATTAAAATTGTCAACTGCTAACTGGAATGTAAGTCCTATTGATTCTTTCCACCACCCACCCAAACAGAAGAAAACCAAAAACCAAGTTCTAACGTTCAAAACATATCAACTGATTATGTTTTACCCAAACTTAAGGAGACTAACATACTTATTTACCAAGTTCAGTACTGAACGAACTTCCCGGCCTTTACATCAAGCATGCTGTAAGCAGTAATCATTCCGATGGAAACCTATATACTTATATTATGAGAGAGAGAGTGTGTGTATAACTTTTGAAATTAGAATTCACTCCAAGAAAATCCACAAAATAGCTACAAAAGCCCAGACCACAAGGCTTGATTAGAAGACTCATAACAACGCAACATTTTTAAATCAAGTGTATCTGGCTAGGATACGAGTTACACCATGTGTCTGTATGTGCTTAAAATGAGAACATATATATGTAAATGTGTCTTTGGTTGGTACACATACATGCACATCCACAAACACTTCCTCAATTCTATGACAGTCAGTTATGCATTTACCAAATAAGTTATCATAACAACAATGCTAATGTCAGTAAACTATCAAACACCCATATATGTGAACCTCTGTTGTACATTGGAAATAGATCATTTATTTGACCTGAGAGTTGAGAGTCGTGAGACAGCTTCAAGGAAACTTAATCACAAACCAGTTCAATTACATGTTAAAGAACCAGCAGTTTCTACTATAGATAACTATCGTCCCAGAATCTTAATTGACCTTACCACTCCAACAGAAAGTGATATTTCTAGAACAATATCCCACCAAAAGTTGCCAGAGTTGAACAGCAAAAATATATACATGTAACTAAACGAATAGATTGAACCACAGTGCTTGGTTCGGCATGGCTAGTAACATACCGGTTGAGGATATTAGCAATAAAGTTACCTCTCTCCAATAGCTTAAGCTTTTAGATGAATTGGTGTTAACAATATAATAAGGTATATGAGCAGGTTATACCTCGCCACCTACCTAGTGATTAAATGTGTTTTAGCCTGCTTGTGGAGGATAGTCTGGCTACACGTTAAGGGGCAAGTTGAGGATGTAAATAACTAAATGACCCCTTGCTAAAAGCTTAAGCTTTAAGGTGAGTTGGTAGTTAACAATCTAATAATACCAAAGGAAGTTTATTTAATAACTGACTTCAGTAATTATTCATGAACTCAGTTTTATAACTCACATTTTTAACACTGCAGAGATCTACTAAAGCTTCAAACAAAGCTTCCAACTCAACCATACCAGTACCAATCTGCGAGCAAACCAGAAAAATTAAGCACAAAAAGGAAGAACTATAAATGCAAGTCAACATACGCATAAGGGCACCCAAGCTGCATAGAATATAGTAACTACAAAGTAAAGCGACTTTTGCTAGCCTGAATTCATTAAGGGAATCACCATAGATATAGATGTGAGAAAAGAGCATGTATCAAAACTCCAGGATAAGGAAGTTAACTACTCTGACTAGCTTCAATCGAGTAAGGAAAGACTAAATGCAATTAATATAACCAAACACTGTAGGATACTTCAAGCAAGAAATAAATCTCCATATTAAACACAGATTCAGACATTTAAGGACACAAACACCGCAGCACCGAATACATTCACAAGTGCCTCATGGGCATTCCAAACTCAGTAATAATACATCTGCCAACAGCTTAAATGTTGGCACTGCATCCAAAGAGAAAGAATAAGAATATTATCCTTCCCTTGAACAATTGAATTATAAATATTACAAATATCGAGTCCAAGTTCCAACCCATTTACATATTCTGCTTTGGCAGAGTTGCTAAACAAGTAAGACTGCTAGGTGGCTCTTAAAACAGCTCCTGATACGAAGCCTCAATGAAATGCCATAAAATGAATAGGGATGAGTCGTTAGGAGAATGACTTATAACCACATTCCAAACAACAATTGAGATCTGTTTGTCAACCAAGGTCGCTGACTCGCTTGTTTGCTTAAATTTGCAGTTAAATGCTTTAAGGTGGCCCTTTTGATCAGCAAGAATGAGGTGATTCCAATTAAAATATATCCGTTGACACATAAGATGCCTGAGAAATTGATTGACACACAAGAATAGCAGCCATTTATGGGAACGATAAGCAGTCCCAAGGTAAAAATACAAGCACAAGCGAAAATTTGGGCTTCTTCGTTATTAAAAATAGTAGTTCACATCTTTTTAGGATGCCAGGTTAATCGAAGAAACACAGCAATATGTCTATTTAGAGAGGCGTCATTGCTTCCATGGGTGATTCGAAGGAAGTGCTATTGAAGAAAATATATCGGCTTGCAATATGTAGGTTTTTAGACTCTATTTCTAGGATGAGAATCTTCTTTGAAATTGGAAATATTATTTTTACGGGATCCCCATGGGATTACAACTAAACAATGTAGATTCTATCAGGACTAGCAATTTGCTTTATCTTGGCTCCTCATGCGTGTACAAAGCTTGGTCAGCCTTCATCAATGGAGTTTTCGTAGGTCATTACACTCAAAAAAATGCCCAATCAACAACCAACAGGAACAATAAAGATTTGAGTGAAATATTTGTAGTTGAAATTTGATTG
The DNA here is from genome assembly GCA_014822125.1 of Arbutus unedo. Taxonomy (NCBI): domain Eukaryota; kingdom Viridiplantae; phylum Streptophyta; class Magnoliopsida; order Ericales; family Ericaceae; genus Arbutus; species Arbutus unedo. Next base: position 7,809 of record JABCMJ010000731.1, read on the forward strand.
ATTTGCTAAAGATGGTAACATACTTGACAGGAAGGGGTAATCCTTAGTAGCATATAGTCTGGAGCCATGTCTGACATTATACGAAAAAGCATACAGAAATAATACCTTAGTCAACACAGAGTAAAGATGAGATACTTTTGCTTCTTCAACAGACTGAGCAGGTGGCCTGTGGTCCTGCAAACCCACATCAGATCTTTCAACTGCTAGAGAGGTCGTACTTGCTTTAGAAGATAAGCCCAAGCATCCAAAAAGGACTTGAAAATCTGTTTCACAAGCCACAAACAACTTGGAAACCAAATGTCTTGGTGATCCTCGCCCTTTTGGTGAGTCCCAAACAGCCAGCAGCTTGCTTTGACAACCTTGACGAGTTGACAAAATATTTTTACTGCATAAATAGACAAATTCCCCAGATTCGTCTGTCTGAACTCCAATTGTTTTACAAGTTGGTGTAGCTAAGCAACAGGGATGTCAGAAGAAAACTGAAGAAGAAAAATAAAGAAAACTGGAAAGTAATTTCAGCTTTAAGCATCTACTAGAATATAATGCTTACCTAAATTATCTCGAAAACCACCATGATTGTTTGAAGAGTTATCATTTTGAAATCCTAGAGAAATAACAGGGTGGTCATGATTATGAACACCATAGTCCCTGCCATTATAGACAGTGTCATGCACAACTTTTCCCAAAAAAGTACTGATATACAGAAAGCCTAACGAGTGAAAGCTAAATTGGTGATGGGTGATGGGTGATGGGAAGAAACACATAGCATTAAGACAATGAGTTAATACTACACTATAATAGTCAGTGTCATCCACAACTTTTCCCACACAAGTTCCTGATATATACAAAGCAATATGTATGAAAGCTATACTGGTGACGGGTGGTGAGAACAAATACATTGCAATAAGAAAACGTATTATATGGCCAAGAGCTTTAACTTTTAAGATTGCCAATAAGCCGCAATAGCTCCCATTGAGGATGCGAATCGTAATGATCCAAGCATGATCTTAAACGCCATTAAGAAAAACATCTGAGTCACCAACTCTCCAGTGGTGTTTAGAATCTGCTCCAACAACATTACAAGGTATTGTTTTGGTAAATTTGGTAATGGTTTTTAAGAAGTGCAAAGAAAGATTAAGTGGTTCATTATAGTTTAATTTATATACCCGCCTCACCATAAGAATTAAGATAACACAAAAGGCAATTGTTGAGTATCTCATTATGCTTATTCAGTATATAAACTATAGTCTTATAAGGGAATATAGTGTTACGATTTATGTTCGAGGCGTGCACCAACCAAAAAAAGACTAATTCGTAGAGGTACTGCCGGTATCAGAATGGCCTGGATGCACAACAGCACTACCATGTGAATAAGACAATGATTGAGCCTTTGTTTTTACAAATAAAAGGAAAAGGTTCAAAAAGTGACAAAAAATGTGTGGATCCCTATACACTAGAAGTATACAAAAGGCTACACTCCCCACCAAAAGACAGATGCCCCAAGAAATCTACATATATAAAGGAGGGTGAACAAAAATTTCCACTAACCCAAAATTGAAAACCATGAATCCATTTAGCTTACAAACTATGTACTGGAAGTCATATCTCTTCAAAATTTCGTCCGATCATCCTGGGTTGTCCGCATCTCTCATAAGCTTGAGACTAGCTCTGTAAATCTCTTGCTTCTTCGCAACTAAACTCTGTGAGATAATTTTCTCTGTCTGGCTTCCTCTTCAAGAGTTAAAGAAAGGATGGCCACAATACCAAGAACCAAATGTTTCTATTCTTCAAAAAAACATATGTTTTGCGGTTGTGTTACAAGTTTGCGAAGGGAATGGTAGAAAATATGAGGGTCATCGTTCTTCCAAATGGTTACATCCTGACAAAAGACAAATCAAACTTATGTGGAAAAGCATGCAGTAGAGGTGATGTATCGTAACACAAAAGAATCATCCAGCTGAGTGGAAATCTTCAAATTGAGGAAGCTAGGGTTTATGAAGAGGGTGGATGTGGTATAACAACGAAGAGGAAGCCAAAGCTCTATCTTTCCTCGCACAGCAATTGCATACCTTCCCATATCCCATTTTCCAAAAGCAATTGCATGCCTTCTACTTCGGGATCGGAAGGCTGCAATAATGAATCATCAACATATCCCCACAGTCCCTTATCAACAATAAAAAATTTCATGACATTTGACCAATAAGAGGAGTTGTTACCAGTCAACCGTATATTGGTAGCTTGCATTTTATCCTTCGACATGAGGAAAACACACTAAATCGAAACAGAACAGGGGATGTCGAACCAGTGGTCTTGTAGATTGGGAAAACAGAGATTGTTGGAGACTTACAGAGGTTTTTTCAAGGACTGATGAAGGCAAGAGTGGAGTAGATCTGCCTTACAAGGATTGACGAAGGCAGGAGATGAGCAGATCCGGTAGCAAAAGGAGCAGATCTAGCTGTGAGAGGAGCAGATCTGGCTGCGATGAGGGCCGATGAGACTGCAATGAGGGTCGCTGGAGTACCAGAGATTCTAGCAAGTGCTGGCAAGGTCGGGCAAAAGTCTGGCGAGTGCAAACGAACAAGTTTTGATTTCAGATATATGGTTACTGGTTGATGACACAAAACCTTATGCAAACGAAGGAGTTGATGCAGACAAAAAGTTATGTACAGCGCTCTAATACTATGCTAGGAGAAAAAGAGGAGTTATTCTGTTTCATTTACTTCATAAAGAATAATACAAGGCTGAGACGGATTATATATGCTGTGGATGGGTAGATTTTCTCAATCAAGACGGAAAGCTAAGAGCTCACTATCCAGCAGAAACAATGCTCTCAATTTGGGTGGACCTGTGATCTACAAAACAATAAATCGTCAATGACCCCTCTGCCGCTGTGACAGGAAGACACTCCGATGAGTAAGTCAAACGAAAGCTCACAGAATGATCAATTACTCAAGCTAATATTCTCTATTAGCAAGCGAAATTATGCACTCTTTAAAACGTACCTTTTTGTTGACCTGGAGCTTTATTTATAGACTTTTCTTTAATTCTAATTCTCTTAGGATACTTCTCGTATTAATTAAATTGGTCGTGGATTTCTCATTCATATCTATTAGAGCAGCATCCTAACTTATACGGGATTTTGTCTTATCTCGGAATAACAGTCGGTCATCGCCTTTTTCGGGTCGATGGTATCTCGGGCCGCCCTTCTCTGGTCGACAAGACGTGAGGAAGCCTTTCTCAGGTCGGCCGATTGTCAAACCATCTTTCTCAGATCGGTTGACTAGATATTCGACATTCTCGGCCCGACTAAAATACGGATAACCCTCCTCAGGTTGGTCATACCCTCATGTGATCGGCAAGTGTATGCTGATGTACCTTCTATCTGGTGCCAAACTCAATCTCTTGCTAAAGGGGATAAATGTATTTTCCCAATTACATTTTTACCCTCGTCATATGCTAACCATAATAACCCTAATGAGACAAAAAGACTATGCTACTCTTATAAGTTATAATAAAAGATAAATAAACAATAAAAAGGTAACACTACTTTCACAACCATCACCTGTTCAACTTGGTTTCTTTTTCTTTAGGCCGAATACTACTTCATTTGAAATTTCGAGAAGAAAGAATACACATCTACATTATCGTTCAATGCCATGTTTTGGCCCCTTTTCATAGGTAAGTTAAAAAGACTTGAACTTGAGGCGTCATAAAAACCTCCTGGAATCACATTCCGAACAGAAATGGAACATCTCGAGCATATCAATCGCAAAAATATATAAGAAGAGATAACTATCCAGAGCACAAAAGGCTCAGACGGAGTGAACTCTATGAGTGGAACTCTTTTCCATTTTTGAACTTTGTGAATAAGAAATTAGAAACTAAAAAGAACCCAGTCAACCACTAGAACTAATGGTCTTAGAACCCGAAAGAAAAAGAATTAGGCTTACTTTTAATGTTCAATTGAATCAAAATTTCAATCAGAATTCAAACGCATTTTACTCAAAAAAATATGAGAATCCAGGTTTTTTTATCGTGTCGTTAGAATAAGAAAAAAATTCTTTTTTTTTAACGTTTTCATTCATTTTGACGCCTTTCTCATATTTTATCATATATCGTTATCGGTCAATTGGTTAAAAAACCAGAAACGGCAACTACCCGAGCTAATGATAGAGGCAAGAATACTATCTTTATCTTCTATTTACATAAAATTATATGCACTATTATAACCGCTCCCAAACTTAGGATCTTCTATATGCGTCCGCTCACCATATGCGTCCGCTCACCACTCGCGCTTCATGCAACTAAGAATTCCCAATTATTAGGCATGCTTCCAAAGACATAAGACTGGTAATGTAAAGGGCTAGGCAACCATTTATCATCAACGTAGAGAGCAAAAAGGGGTAAGCATACAAGTTTTTGCTCTTTCTACACTGAAACACAGCATCTTTGGCTTCAATTTGTGAATAAACTGATTTAAGTTGATCCTCTTTCTTGTCCCTTTCCTTTCGAAGCTGTAAGCAATCTTGTTCCTGTAAATGTGAAATATTGAACATAACAACATGAATTTCAGAGGGTTGAAATGACGGAACCATTAATATACAGCAATAGTCTTAAATAAAGAACTACACATGAAGGGATTCTTAGAAATTACTAACAAATATCATGTGACACAAATGTGATCTAACTGGAAAACATCTTGTCAAGAAGAGACATACTGCAAGAAATAATAACACCCCTGACATACAACACGTAATGCAACACTCTAATGCAATACAATAGGTCATCCAATGTAGCCATAATCATGTAAAGCTGCCAACTTGATTTCTCTGTCCAAAATCGAAGTATCACTTTTCTGTAACTCAGATTTCATAGAAAAGCACTGAAGGGGTGTCACAACTACGTAACGCCTAATATTCCTATACATACTCTTTACTCCAAAGTCTCTACGGACCAAAAAAATAAAAGAATAAAACTCTGCCTAAACTCTTCAGGTTGTGGTCCACCCAATTTCCCAAATAGTCCGCGCCAAGGCTCAAACACCACGGCACCACGAAACCAAATCTCTTTCCTTCTTAATAGAATAAAGTTTGATAATAAATGAATCCTCAAATAGGGGCACATAAATCACATTGATGCATTTGTCAAACTGCTCCATAAAAATTCACACTTACAACATTCATAAATGAACGACCTACAACTTTCCAACATCATTCTTGTGAGTTACAACTAGCCCATCTACTAATCAGGGATCAGCACAACTGATACCGTAACATCATTTTAGGTTTCCAACAGAGGGACATTTTAGTTGTTCAAGCAGTGACTAACAAATCAATTTCTTTCTTCACACCATCCCAAGTACATAATCAGCAATGGTTCTTCCTTATCTGTAGGAAGAAAGCACAAGTGTGGTCATCTACTATTACCCACACTACTCTCGAAGTATTCCATTCAGCATGTTATCTTACCAGAAGGGATCAAGGCTAAGGTTGATCATGCAGCAAAGTGGCAAACTCTAGATTATATTAAGCCAGAACTCTAACGCCACAGATTGTAACATACGCAAGGAACACATATTTGCTTAATTGACTTCCAATCATATTATCATCATATTATCTTAAAGTGTATCATGAGTAGAATTATTCGGCTTAAATCTTAATTGACTTTGAATCGTATTATCATCTCAAGTACCCATCTAAGAAAGATTAAATATATTAATTAACTCCTATAACTACAATATAGTCCAAATTAAGGAAGAGATACACAAAAATAGCATCAGGTCCTTTTACAAACCAGCTTTGCAAAGTAGGATTAGTCCACTGGCACATGTCACTCAAATAAATGGGTAACATCGAGAACTAGTACAAGAGCATCTCCATTGTATACCCCAAACTCGTCGTTAGTGTCATCCATAATAGGAACTCTCAATAGAAGGAGCATCATCAACGACCTCCTTATTTTTTTAAGATAAGCAGTTTTGTATCCTACTTGGTTGTTGAGCTTGTGTACTATCCGCGGATCAAAACAAAACTTGTGTACTATCTCCTAGAGGTACGTGCCTTACCCTTCCCTAGAAACTGGTCCCAATCAAGAATATGACCTCATCACGGAAGCGAAAAAGCAAATAGAATAGTCTTTTAACAGAAGGGAACCCCCCGTCCTGTGACTAAGCTCCGAAGTCTTTCAATTCATCCCTATTCAGGAGAAGAGAAAGCCCCATCCAGATGTAGCTATCAAGGCCAACTATTCATTAAATCTTTCCTTGTGGTAAAAAATAGCAGGACAATGGGTCGGCCTTTTCTATCTCCCTTCTTTGAGTCATTCCTCCAAGTAGTCTTCAAGGCATTTTCACACCCCTCTATACTATGAGGTGCCCATTATCGCAAGATTTTTGAATCAACATTCCCGATGCCTGCAAATATCTATTTTGGCACATAACTTTGCTCTCCCTCTTTCCTGATGAAAGTTCCTGACTAATTCGTTACCCAAAACGTTCCCACTCTGTATAAAAGCTGACTAATGAGGACAAACCAAAACTTGTACTGCCTTTCACCCATGGTCTCCAGAATGTTCCAAGTCGAGAAAGGGTGGATCGCTCTACCAGTTCCAAACTCTCAATCAGGGCCCATGATGAGCTTGCTTTTGGAAGTTACTGCTAATGCCCTTGCCAACTGTGCACCTCATCTCACACCATTGGAGGAGCTACCTTCGCTGGAGTTACCTTTGCCGGAGCTACAACCAATATAGTTTAACCCTGGACCAAAGGAGTCTAATTATGAACAGATATTTTATCAAATGAAACTCCAGGACCTCACTAAGAAATATGTTGTAAACCAAGAAATTGAATACTTGCTACGAGGAGTCAACCTATCCCCCTGCAAGTCTCCCATATAAGGCCCAACATGTCTTTATGAGGTGTCTGAGTTTCTTGTGCACGGTCCTGAGGGAGGAGGGGCAAGCAATACGAATATTGGACTGGAAAGAAAAAGGGAGAAAAAGTACATTCTAAGCACATATGGCATGAGAAGGAAATCTAATTTCCGAAAGACTTGAAATGAATCATAGTTCAAGTTCAAGTCGGTTCACCGAATGGGGCAGTCCATTCCTTCCGTTTTTCCCATACTAAAAAAAAAAAGTGGGAGGACGTTGCAGATGTTTGAGACGAACACACAACTTCTTCCAAGGCTAGAAGACCATTGGAAGACACATGGGACCAAAGCATGTCATGAAAGAAGCACACTAGCGGGCATGTCGTGAAAGAAGTACAATGGGCGGGCATGCTTCGATTGTGTCTAAGGGGCGTAGTTGAATGCAGATATCGTGAACGCGAGGTGCAGTATACCAGGTCAAGAAACATGAGCAACCACTCCCCTATTTGTCAATCGCTAGCACATCCAGGGCCTAGCTCAGCTAGAGAGACCTAGGCTGATCTAAGAAGTGTGTCTTCAGTTTGGATAGACTTCATTCAAGAACACCTCTGCCCTTGGAATTAATAAGAAAACAAGTGTAAAGTTTCAGATTAGTTAACAAACCAAAACGAAAGAAGAGATGTTTCCCGCTCAGCACCTAAAGCGCACCATGCTCCGCTTCGACAAATGAGAGTTTCGGTGGAACGGGTGAACCACGCAAGCTAGTTAGATGCGTGGGACAAAGGTTCGTAGAATCTGCTAGCGCAGCTGTGCGGTGTAAGGGAATGAGCCTAAATCAACCCCTTCTCTCTCTCTTTTCAAAGACAAAAAGCAGCACAAGGAGATTAGACCTCAAGGTGCCAGCAGCATCCTACTAAGCCACTTCCAGTACCTGCTCTAGTGCCTGGGGCTGATGTATAATAGTTATATAAATAATACGTATATGCATGTATTGAAGATATTTATACACTTTAACACGCTATTGGAGCACTCAATCAAGCTCTAGATTAACAAACACTTGGCACAAAAAATCAGGTCCCGCTTTTATCACTTTTTATCCTATAACAAGCATTTTTAGCCAACCCATTGGAGATGCTCTAAGATTCAGAGCTGTCGCAATGGTGAACTTTCACTACCATAAACTTCCATAATGTTTCACCAGAGGCATAACTACGAAAGTTCCAGTCATTTACGGCAACATGTCAATAAAAGGGAAGATCATTACAACAATCTATGGAGCAACTATAATTACATGTTTGCTTGTAATTGTATGCATATCTAACATACCATGTAAGTGAGCTGCTTTGAAACACGACCGAGCTCTCTCTGTGACCACCGCTCAAAAATAACACACTGATTAGATACATTCTAAAGCACTCATCAGAATATCAAACAAACCAGGGGGAAAAAAGAAAACCCTAACCTTCAATCTCTCAATTTCATCTTCGTTCGAATTATGAAACGGGGCATCTGACGGAACCGAATCAGCAAAAGATTGATCGAGATACTTCGTATTGCCGTCTCTAACTCTCTGAGACAACTCTCGAGGAGGCGAATAGCTGATACCGTCGTAGAGCTCAGCCCTAGGCGGTGGCGGTGGTTGGGGGAGGTGTTGGGTAGGGTTAGTGGAGGACAAGGCGAGTTCTTCGACTTGGATGAGTTGGTCCAGGAAATCTGCGTCCCATTCTTCGAAACCCTCGTCGCCCATTGGAATCACTGAGTCGTATGAACCAACCACTCTATTGGGATTTTTCCGATTCAATGTGAGAGGTGACTTGGTTTCTCTACGATTCTTGGTGGACTATGAGGTTCTGAACTTTGAAGGGGAAGCGCTTCGGAAAGTGCTGTGGGAGATGAAGCGGGAGAGTGGTGGACGGTGCCATCTAACCTTTTTAAGCGCATGTGTGTATTTTGACAAAAATTATTCCGTATGTGCCTGTATGATTAGGATCCCTCCATTCCTTATAATTTCATATCTGTGTTATTTTTATTTTCAAACCATTAATTTTAACCGGACTTAAATATCCTTCCTACTTCCAAGGGAGGGTAAATCAATCCTAAGGATGTGGGACTAATAATTTCAGAATTATTGAGAGTTTTTGACTGATTGAAAATCTATTAAATATACTCACATTGGATTAATAATTTTAGAATTTTGGACTGATTGAAAATCTACTAAATATCTCCACGTCTTCTAAAATGATATATATAACTTTGTGAAAAGAAAAAAAATAGGCCCTTGTAATACTTCCTCTTTGCAATAGAGGCTACACCATACGAAATCCTAGCCGAGAAAAGCTCGATGGACAATTGCCGGAGCAAGTATATCATCCTTTTTTTTATATATTTTTTGATCTTCTCTATTACACTAGACCAAACGGTATAAGCCTAAACCAACAAATCGAACCAGTATTTTCTAGCTCTAAACACCGAACCAGACCGGAATAAAAAAATTAATTTTTTTTGTTATAATTTATATTGTTTGTAAGTTGTATTTGTTTTGTTGTATATATGTTTTGGTCATTTTTATTTTTTTAATCTGTATTCTCTTAGTTTGCTTTAATATGTAATTTTTATGTCAGACTTAGCTCGTTAATAGCTTAAATAATTATTTTTTAATAAAGAATTGTATTTTTTAACATTTGACTTGACACAACTAAATCGGGCCGAACCAGACCGAAATCGAAAAAATAAAGCCGAACTAAACCAAAATAATTTGGTTTGATTTTAGTTTAAAACATCTTAAACCAAAATTTTCGATTTGGTTCGAGTTTTTCCTCCAAATCGGATTAAACTTGACCGATTACACCCCTAACCCTAACTGTTTTTTCTCTGTTTTTCAAATTTTTTCTTCTCTATCGATCTGTTCTGATGGGAGATTTATGTTTTCTGTTGAAAAATAACATTTTTTCTGTGTTTAGACCCTCGTATTGAGAGTCTATACGAGAATCAAATTTTTATCTCCTTAATTAGTGAAATCGAATGTATTTTCTTCTAGATATTTTGTAAAGAAGCACAAAAAAATGGTTAGAAATTGAACAAATTAGAGTTCGGTTGAATTTTAATTTCCTGTTTATCTTTATTATTTCCTATTTTTGGCATTAATGAGCGAAAGACATAAAACAATATATAGATAAATAAGTTATACTTAGTTAGAATAAAATATGGCAATAAGGGCAAGATAGTTAATTCTGACATCAATCATTATTTATTGGTCTTCAAAATAAACATGAGATTGACTAAAAGCTTGTCCATCATATAATCTTATGTATAAACAAACACAAAATACGAAAGACTATTTTATTAATAGTCCTAGAACTAGTTATTCTCTGAATTAATAATCTCTTCACTATAATCTCATATAATCATGTCCCCCGATCAAACAAGCCCTATATTTTTACCCATGTTGATTTTAGAAAATTTTAGTTCCAAAGTTCTATCTTTTATAAAGTCCCTATGTTGCATTCAAAATTTCTACGAAAACTCAAAAGAAATTTTTTTGGTAAATCAAATCAAATTGCAAAATTTAAAATAAGTATTTTTTTTCTTAAACTTCTCCCTCACGTAATAGATTGCAGTTGAAATTAAAAAAAATATATAACATAAGATAATTTTTTAATATAAGTTAATTATAACAAAAATCTTAAAAAGTTCTCTTAATAAAAAAAAATTCAAAAATAATGATTCTTCTTCTTTAAAGTCTTCTTATCTAATTTGTTTTAACATAGATTAATTTTTACATATTTTTTATTCCTCTCAGCAAAACTAATACTAAGTTTCAAAAATTTTGGAGAAAAATAATACAACAAATCACTAAACATCAAATATTTAATATCCTTGAGAAAAATTAATTGTCCATAGGAGGTTAGTGTCCTCGCGTATAGTATCGTCATGTGGTACTTCAAATTGTGTGATTTGACTATAAAATTAATCAGATTGACACAATTATTATAGCCTCCGATTGAAATAATGTGTTTAAAAGACAACATCCACTGTTTCAATGCTTTCTGTTTTATATCATAGCTGTCTCTATTTTGTTTTGAATATTCAAATGAACTTATGTGGTTGCAATTGCAAAATCTAATTAAAAAAAATAAAAAATTAATGGTATGTGTCATCGATGTAGACGTATGGTGGATCTACCAGCTTATATTGGACCGGGTAAGTCTTCTTAGTTTTTTGGACATTATAATATAAAAGGTTTTACTCGGGGCTTGATTTTCAGCAATTTTAATAAACTCAGTTTATACTTCTAATTTTATTGCGCTGGCCGGAGAATAAACCGATTATTCAGATGAGATTTTTTATCATTAGTTTTCAAATGTTTTCTCTCTATCGTTTTTTTTCCCTAGCTCCTGCTTCGCCTCTCTCCTATCGATTCCAGCGCCGTCTCCTTTTGGTCAAATTCTATCTCTCTCTCTCTATTTCTCAAATTTTTCTCCAGCAGTTAAGAGTTTTGAATGTTGTGGTGGGGTTCCGATTAGGACACTGGATTCAAGTAAGGTGTGGTTTTGTACGGGACTGAATCTCTCCGATTTGTAGTTTGTGGTTTGTTGATTCACCAGCAACATTTCTTCGCAATACGAAGAAATTTAAAAAAATTTAAAAATCAATTGGACCTTAATCCCTTTATCTTGGTCAATTCCTGATTTATAAGTTATTCTTTTTGAGCATTCAGTTTTGTTGATTTGCTCAAAAATGGTTACAATGGAGAGATTCCCTTAGCTTTGTTTAGTGATGGTGGAAAAACAAACTTTGTTTCTCCTTTGTGTGTGTACCTTTTAAAGTTTTTTTTCCTATTAAAATTGAGAAATCCTTGAATCTAATTGGATTCAATTTGTCTATAATGAACTTAGTGGTGAATTTATTATAGACAAATCGTACACGTTTAATAATCATAAAAAGACCAGAGAAACTTTGTCGGCTAAAAATATAAATTAAATTGTGCACGTTTAACAATCATAAAAAGATATCAAAGGAAAGAAATGCAAAAATAGAAAAAGAAAATCATAAGACCCCGCTTACCAGATCTTGCTTGCACCCATTCATGAAAATCCAAATCATTTCGAAGGTAAGAGAGAACTTATGACATCGCACACAAACTTATTACCTCATGTCACAAGAGATTGTTTGTGTTTAAGGGCACTTTCAAGATAATTAATAAAAGGAATACAGCTATTTCTGTTATTTTGATAGAAAAATAACATAAATATTAGAATTGCTAGACCTTCGCTCATATGGTTTCAAAAGTGAGGAATCCCAAGCAAAATCTCAACTTGCTACACTAGATTTGGTCCCTTATAAGGAATTTTTGAC
>JABCMJ010000732.1:0-32150 GCA_014822125.1 Arbutus unedo
AGGTTTGGTTCAAAATCACCTCAGACCAGGAAGTCTCTACTTATAGTTGTATATGCACATTCCCTATTCACACTCCACCCACCCCTATATAAACTCTTGCCCTTTTCATTTGAAAACACACGAATTCGGAGAAGATTAGTAAGAATTAAAGTGTTGCACACTGTGAGTTTTGGGCGAGAAGGAAAAGGAACCTCAGTGGAATTTTAGAGAGATAATGAGGACATCCATTTGGAGTTATAGACCCAAATCCAAGTTCCATCCCTTTGATTCGAAGCTTCAATCAGTCTCTTACGAGATAAATAAACTTTCCCTATATGTTAATTTGTGTTTTAGATCCTTGATTCGATTTTCACCAAACTTTATTGATGACAAACTTGACTTTAATTTTTAGAGAAGAAACCCTCTTGATCGATCGCCCTTGACTTTGATCGGTCAGACTTTGCAACTGTTTCCTATTGGTCGACCATCCTGACTGGTCACCCTAACCAATCACCCTTATATTCTGTTATGCTATTATGTTGTATCCTAATTGGTTGTCCTTGATCCCTGACCGGTCAAATTTTGCTACGAGTTCACAATTGTTGACCATCCTGACTGGTTACCCTGACTAATCACCCTTAGATTTAGACATGTTGAGCTATCCATCATGACCGATCGTAGTGTGAAAATACCAACCCATCATGACCAGTCACCAGCCTGACTATTGACTTTCCTAGCCAATCACTAGCCTACCTGTTGACTTTTTCGATAGGTCATCCCTATTGCCCTGACCAGTTATTTTTTGAATATGTTTGAAAATTTCTTTTTTAACAAAAATATGAACATTAGACCTCTCAACCTATATACCTTATTAACGGGTTTTAACCATGTAGGGACCTTTACCTACATATTAATGCAAGTTCATAATTGTTGATTTCATTCATACTTGCACGATTACATGATTTAAATGATTCATCTCGTATGCTCAATTTATAATCCATGTTACTATTGCTATTGGTTAATGATAGAATCTAACTGAGAATCATTGCTCAACCAAGAATCTTGATTCTATAACGACAAGTTGACATTGGTCTTGCCACTTACGAGATTTTGAACGAAATCTGAATCTTTAAAAACTCACCAAACACATAAATCAAGAAATAAAATAACTCTTTGAGTGATGTATCAAAGTCATGCGTCCGAAAATCTATCGGACTTCTTATAAAAAAAAATCATGACACATCTGTAATGCGCCCAAATCAAAAGACAAATACTCAATTGTAGGTTCTCCCTGAGAACAAACCACATCTAGAACGTCCAAAAGCTTCCAAACAGAAATCTACCCTTCTATATTTTTCTCAAAAATGTCAACCAAAATAATTTTTTTACGTAAATTCACAATGAATTGAATGTGAAACATCATGCAAACTTCTTAATGAGATCAATTTTCTATCATAATCTATCATAAAATAATCATCACCAACACTATGAATGTCTTTTTAAGAAAATCTTCAAGAATATTATGGCATGCAGACCACGTAGTCATGAATTCAAGAAAGAATGTCAAAGTATGTGTGTGTATCATTCAGACATGTCCCATGAATCAATTCTATCCAAAAATAAAAAATCACAACAAATATAAACCTCTCAATCAACATTCACACATGAAGTCAAACCGACCTAGTCATACGAGATTTTTTTGATGAATATGTGAAAACTCCCCTCAACTTTAGACACATTATATCAATTGATTGCCACATATCCTAATTTGTCGCTTTTGGATCGATATTTTCTGATTCATTTGATTTTGCACTTTCATCGGTGACTTCACATAACTGAGAGCAATAGCCATCTTCATAGGTAATAAAATGAGAGGTTAGTATTCAGTGTAACATGTTAGAAGCTTTCACGCACTTCTCAAATGTAGTATTTCCTCTGCTCAAATTATTAAGTAACACAATTGGTGAGGGAGGCAAAGTTCAATATCACAATAGAAATTTTGTTCATAGGTCAATTAAGATGCAACTACTACAAGAGTACGATAAAGTTTAATGAGATTCAAAACCTAAGCCAGAAATTTCGGCGACAATATAATAGTTCGCATGAACCACATTTAACTTTTGATGCATGAAAATTTACTCTTTACCGAAGCAGGTTTGTCAATTAAATCATGAATCTAACATGCAAATTATCAATGATAAACATCTTATGGAAAGTCATGAAAGATCATTATGTCATCAAGAACAACATAATATAGACATCATTAAAGGTAAAACATAAAACAAGAACTTTTAGAAACCTACAAATAAAAAACTTATTCTTAAGTTTTTGGAGTCTTTTCAAATTTTTTCTTTTTTTTGTATTTTTATTTTTATGACAAAACAGTAAACTGCCTAAAACAACAAAGAAATAAAAATCAATCGATAGAGTAAATCCCTACAAAACTCCTAAGCTACTTGAACCGAAGAGGATATAAGGGTTTAGTAAAGATGTTGACTTCATTGTGCTTGATTTTGACTGCTAGACGTCTCAAATTAGCTTTCCTCACCCATACTTTTCTTACCTTGAGTTTTTCAACTTCTTTATAAGTGATCAAATTTGACTTTCAGAAGTTCCATTCTTGATAATGTCTCCTACCATTATTAACACGTAAATGTTGGGAAGACACATTAGAGTAATCATGGAGTCGAAAATAATTTGGCCAAATGTGACATTTAACTCCAACATAGTGATAAACTATACTTGACCTACCTTCTGGGAGAGTTTAGTTATGTTCACCTCGTCTTTTTTTCACATACTAGACAAGATTTCTAACAACTGTTGCATTTTACCTTTATCTTCTTTTGTGATGGTTTGAATGTTGAATTCAAGGCCTGTTCAATTTTTTGCCATGCACGAGCATCAAGTATAGCATCCAAAGATTTAGATCTTGCATTCAAGCGTCCAAACATAGTGTTAGCAAATTTTCTTTTCATCAGATAACTTGAAAACTTGATTTTCTAGATACGCCTTTTTCTAAAAAGGAAAAGGACTACAAATTTTATCAAGATAAATCGAAACTTTTCCTTTCAACCCATTGTGTTCTTTAAAAATTGATTTTAGCAAAAGTTCTAACTTGCTTATTTTGGCCTGTGATGTTCTCAATTTCTGAGTAATTCCAAATTTATCTTTTTCATTGGTCTTAATCTTAGTCAAGAGTTTGACATTGATTTTTAAGATTTTTAAGCGTTCAATAAAAAGTTTTTTTATAAGATTCCTTTAAAGTCTCACACTCCAACATCTCATTTTCTTCTTTATTACTTTTCTCTAGTCCTTCCTCTTCCGATTTTGAACTCTCCTTCTTATAAGAAGCAACCAAAGTAACTAAATTTCTAGAATCATATTCTTCTTCACAAATTTCACTAGTCACTTTCATTATCTCAAGTCGTTACAAATTGCTCTAGTAGACACTCCTACAAGACTCAATTCCTC
This sequence comes from Arbutus unedo, assembly GCA_014822125.1. NCBI lineage: Eukaryota > Viridiplantae > Streptophyta > Magnoliopsida > Ericales > Ericaceae > Arbutus > Arbutus unedo. The sequence continues at coordinate 3,451 of JABCMJ010000732.1, forward strand.
AAGCCTATAATCTATACACTGGACTCCCTCTTAGATCATCCTCCAAATTGCTTTTGAACTCCTTCAAAGGATTTCGCAAGATTAAATAAGTTGAAGAACGGGACGCTTTCATAACTGCTCTGCAAGATTTTGTCCCCACACACAATATAATTTGATATCTCACGGATTTTTTCTATCTCTAGAATTGTTTTGGATGTGATTAATAATGTTCTAGACGTTCAATGCTTATTTATAAAAACTTTTGAACTTTTTGCAGCTCGCTCGAATTTGATTTACACCATAATTTTAACATCAACCAAATTTAATCAAACCTAGATTCTTTTCAACCAGCAACTTTAAATCATTAAATCTCTAGTTCCCATGAAATTTGTCAATTACAATTTAAGAATTAACGCAAAGTCTTTTATCTTCAGATCATTAGAGATGAAATTACTTTGCGGGTTTGTACAAATATTTTTATTTCACTAATTGCGACTATTCTTAATACGTACATCATGGTACAGATTATTTGCTGAATCTGATGGGAGATACCATGGCCTGAACATGAAGGTTCCTTGTTTTTCTTACTAGATTTTATCATCTCTTGCTAATTCTAAATTTCTAATCAACGTGAAAAGATGCAGCAGTTCATTTAGTGCACTTTACACGTTAAAACGACATCGTTTTCATGCACAATATGCCCTGCTAATGCACAGCAGGACGTTAGTCCTTAAATTTGGGTTTAAAAAATTCATCCAAATTGGGTCCATCTGGCTTGAGGATTGGGCTTGTCTCGTTCGGAGTAAGTAAACTTTATGTGTGGCTACCAAACAAGGTCGAGCCCATCATAAGCTTTGGGTAGAACCAATCACAAACCAGATAAGACCTAATTGGGCCTAATTATTATTGCAACAAAACAAATTCTGTGTGCACATATCATCTTCTGGTAGGTATTACATGTAAAACCAAGTCCATCCAATGGTGCATTAAAATGACTTTTCAAAATCAATTTTATATGATTTGAAATTCAAACCATTCTCATTTTTATGCAGATTAATTGGAGTGAGGCGACAGATTTAACAAAGTTAAAATTGACACAAAAAATAATTTTACAGTTGTTCTCCAATTGCTTATATTAGAAGTTAAGACTTATTGCATCAAATGCGATTGTCATTTATTTTTGCTTTTGAAGCGTTCAATTACCATAAACGTTCTAGTGACAAAAGAATATTATTAATAAATAATTTAGACCATCGGCGTGAATCCGTGATAGGTATTATTTTGCAATAGATCTATAGCATTACAATACGTATGTGCTATATAGTAAATGATCTTGTCCAGATTTGACTCGTAATATGATATTGTTTGGTTGATTTTGTGATATATCTTGCTTAATTGTATCAAGTGCCTTGCCAACATAGCATTCATTTCTGAATCACTGCTAAAACAAATCATGGAATTTAAAAAGATAATTTGTCAAATTTGCAAGTTAATTTAACTTCTCTATCTTTATTCAAACCTCAAATTTACAAGTTGATTTTTTTATAATTTTTTGTCCATATTTTATACTTCTTGATTTTTTCCATCAAGACGAATAAAATAACAAAAAAAAATTAAAAAAAAACTAAAAAAATTTAGTAAACATCAAATAATATTTATTATTTTTAATAAAAAATAACTTAATTCAAACTCAATTTAAAGTGTATTAGTTGACATCATAAGGAGATGGGTGTTAAATAATCTTTTCTTTTTGAATTCACTTTCATCCTCATCTTACGGTCAAAAAATTATCATCTTCTCTTAATCACGTTCTTCATCCACTTCCACTATTTAAGAAAAAGAGCACAAGTAAGCCTAATTATCTCACAGTCGAATGTCCTACTTATCTCATCCTTAATCATATCTTATGCAATACTTTTTAAAATTAATTAAACAATCAAGTCTTAATTTATCTGTTTGCTTAAAAAAAAAAATCTTTCTCCGTCTTTCAATTGAAGTTATTGTTGAGTTAATTATTCAGAGTCACTAATTGACTTTGGAATTACTTCTCTATTAATTATCTTTAACTTAATTACGATTCCTGTGCCCATTTATGATTCAGAAGATCATTTTAAGCACAATGCTTGCTTTTCCTCTTCTTTATCTTTTTTTTTTTTTTGTTCGCTGTGGTCAGACAAAAGCAGCTAATGACCTCATCCCTCCACTTCGGTAGTGTCGAAATCCTTTTGGTCTTCAAGCTGAGGAAGAAAGCAAGATTTTTCCACACACGTCCATAGAAGGACACCAAAAGTAAAATTGATAATTACGTTAAATCAATCAATAATTCCAATCTTCTTAATGGGTCCCAATTGTAAAGTCGTCTTTGGCTACTTGAGAAGATGAGTTTAAGTTGGTATGCAAAATAAAGTAAACGAGTAATTAATTAAATATACCAGCTTTAGACTTTTAAATATGAGAGAGAGAGAGAGAGAGAGAGAGAGAGAGAGAGAGTATGTATGAAATACATAAAAAGAACACTCTTAAGTGTGTGATATTTTTAGAGTACGCGTAAGTTTGATGTTTACGTTTATTGTGTGGTGTAAGAGAATATTGTAGATTCCTTCAAAATTCATTGAATTCAAACCTAAAAACACGACCTTATAAGTACAGTGTGATTGATCATTTTCCACACTTTATTTACACCCACGTTTTGATGGGTACTTCCGTGTAGTTAGGTGGCATTGATATTTTGGTAAGATCTAATAAATTTAGTTAAATTTTTTCCAAAAAAATAAGTGAGAAGTTCGTTCAAGTACATAATATTATTGTGTACTAACAGATAAACTAATAGAGACTTGTGTCAATTAACTTGTGAATGACGGCTAGAGTGTCATGTTTGGACTCTCAAACTAAAAGATAGAGTTAATTACATTACAGATAGTTATGAGCTAGATCTAGTCGATCGGACTTTGACAAGAAATCCTTGCTCAATTTAACTGTTAATGAGAAGCTAACAGTTGAAAAAGACTCACAATAGGGATAAGTAGGGGCGGATTCAGTTTAGTCTCATGGGGGTCACATGACACCCCCCCCCCCCCCCGGTGCCGAAATTCTCTCTTTTTATTATTATTTTTTTGTATTTACTGTTTTGAATTGTAAATGAAACACCTCTTGTGTTGTGTATTGTGTGCATATATATCGTTAACAAAATTTTATTTTAAAATTTTGAATTTCGCGGTTAATCTCGAAATAGTTTTTTAAGTTATTGGTGATTTTTTAGATTTTTTTTCAAAATTACAATTTAGAAACTACGACTGAAATGGATTTAAATAAGCGATGTCGGTCATTTTTTTTAATATGATGGTGGCAAAATGGGCTAATGAAATGATTTTGATCCTCTGCTCGCCTGACCTGCAAAAAGACTTGACACTGGTTTAGTATTTCACCAACACTCTTCAAATGTCTAAGTTAGCTTTTAGGATAGAGAGAAAAGGATACATGAAACAGAAAGACTCTGTATTGAAATGGGCAGTATGTTCGTATCTTGTACCCTAGCGGGTCTCTTGATTAAACATCATTGGCCTTGTATTTTAGCTTCTTGGAGAAAATATGGGAGATAATTAACTGTTTTGCCTAAAGAATAGGTCAAATGGAGCCTCCCGTGTTTATCTTTATCCTTAAGTGTGGCTATCCGTTGTGAAGGGATTTACCCTATTCCGTGTAAATAGGAGCACGATTGAGGAGATCTTCTTACACGTCTTACACATGCTATGGAGGAGTGTAGGGCGTTTCATCCGCCTTGATCTATTCTGCTCGGATACGCCGAACACTTGATCTGGCCGAGCAGATCATCAAGCTGAGCAGACTACATAATCTGCTCAGCTCATCAATTATCCTATCCATTAGTTACTCCCCTATTTTTGAGTAGACGCTTGCCTTGTGAAGAAATATCAACGGTTCTTAAGAGAGTTGACGATTGCACTTTTTGCTCTTACGCGTAGCATTTAATGTGATGTCAGGCCTTTTTGACGAGTGTTGACACGTGGCCTTCATCGCACCCTTGGACGTGCATTCTAATGGACGATTCCCATTCGAAGACGGTTGAAGAGAGCCTTATATGCACTCTTTGCCTCTTCGTTTTCATTTTCCTACTTTTAGAAACCTATGAGGCAAAACTATTGCTATTGAAATATCTCACAAGCTTTGAGGTTGAAATCATTCAAGTCGTCGCAAGGGCTCTAGGTACATAAATACTTCTCATCTGCTTGTTTTTCAAGCTGGCTGACCGTAGGGTGTTTGATTTAGATTCCCAGAAATTAGGACACGACTGGTCCTTCTTTTTTCTTTGCCTGTGCCGATATCTATACAACCATTCGCATCATCCTGTGTTCGGGGAGTTCGTTCATTCCCCGATTGTTAAAAGATATTACAAAGATATTTTTGACATCATCCATCCCGCTATTTCCCAAATTCAAGGGATGACCACCCGTAGACAGTCGTCTAAGACTCTTGTCCCCATAGGCTCAAACTTGGCTAGAGAGTTAGACATTGACCAAACCATATGCCTTAATCAGGCAGCTTTTCCTTCCGAGCACGATTCTCCTCCATCAGCTGGTGTGGTTTTGAATGCCAGACCTATAGATGTTGATAGGCTTGTTTCAAATATTACCGAGGACGAGTTACAAAAGGTAAGGGTTAGGTATTAGATTCCTAATTCCGCAGTTATGAGAGTTCCTAGTTCGACCGAGAGAGTCAACACTCCCCTATTGGGTGAGCTTTGTTTATATACAGTTGATTTTGAAGTTGGGCTGAGGCTTCCCTTCGCTCCTTGCGTGAGGAAGATTTTATGGTAGGACAAGTTTTGCCTAATTCGTGGCGCATCTTGGTTGGTTGCGGTATACTTTGGGTGGCAGCAACAGAGGAAAAGACCCAATTGACCAATGATGCCTTCTTATACACCCCATCAAGGGAGTATGTCATTCCAATGATATTGATTTTTCTCTAGAAGGGATGGGGTATTGTACTAGTAGACAACCTTCTGTCAGCCAACAAGAACTGAAAAATCAAGTTTTTCTTAATTTCTAGGCAAGGATGAGAATTTTCCGGTTGGGAGAAGAGAAATGATGCTTCAAAAATATGTTATTTCTGGGGAGAGCCTCATCCTTTTCGTGAGCCCTTCTTCGATTCTTTTTATTTTGTAATATTCTTGCATTGTTTATGACTGAACTTATCTTCTTAATTCTGATCAAGGAAGCAGAGGCCAGAGATAACTGAGGAGATTGTCGAGCAGTTGAAACTAGTGGGAAAATATCCTAATCACCACTATAGGGTGTTGCTTGAGCTAGAAACCCTTGCTAAATATCTGTTTGGCCCAGAGCCATCAAGTGGGGCTCTTGCCTTAGACAGAGGTATCTTGTCATGTTATCTTTTTAATTCCTATGATTACCATGTCACGTCTCTGTTCTGACGGGGGATACTTAGGCGATGGTGAAGATTAATAGAAATAAGTTGACAGAATTGTCTGAGAAGACCAAGGCCAAAGGTGGTCTTAGGACGAAGACGAAGAAGAGGGCCTTAACTGATCCTACCACCTTTATGGATTCAGGCATGACCACTCAGGGAGATGTCAATGTGGTCCCCCTTGCGAAGAAGCCTAGGACCGATTCTCCCAAAGACTTGCCATTACAATTGACTACTCAAGGAGCGAAAGAGAAAACCGTGGAGGCAGAGGGGGCGACCGCCTTGGAGGTGGTTGGCCATCGCTCAGCTAAAGAGAGGAACAAACAAGGTAGGACATCTTCTCCATCTGCTCCTTCAAAGGTAGGTTCATCCTCTAACCGTTCTGATGAAGTGTCTCAGCTGAGTAACCCTATGCTAGGTATAGATTGCAATGTTGACCTCGCCACTCCCAATGACTGAGCACAATGAAGGCATTAAGGCCTGTCAACAAATGTTCTCGATTTCTATATAATATGGCTAAGGTAATTGGTTTTCTTTCTTTTTTCCTTTTCTTCAAAATCAGTTGTATATAAACAAAACTCACCCAATAAAGAAGTGTTGGCTCTCTTGATTTTGAAGATGAGAGGGCTACCTTCGAGAGGAGGAAGAAAACCCATGAGCAGATGATGGAAGTGCAATCCCAGCTAGTGACAAAGTTGAAGAAGGAAAAAGAAGAGCTGAGAGGGGATAATAATGTGAAGGAAGCCCAATTGCTGAGCCTAAAGGAATCGTCTCAGATACACAAGCAGCGAATCTTCTCAACTGGTTGAGTCTTTGGTTGCTGAGCAGAAACTATTTGCAGATTTGAGGAAGGCTCTAGCTGAATCAAACGTTGCTCTCAAATCTCAAGAGAGGATAGTTAGTGATCGTACCCTTATGTGCAATAAGAAGAGTAAGATGCTAGCTAAGAAGGAGGGAGAGATCAACTCTCTTCGTGAGCAACAAAACAAAGATCAGGTTGCACAATTTGAGCAAATAAAGGACTTTCCAAGTTTTATTGACATGATGACTGAGTATTACTTTAGTGGTTTCATGTCTTTAAAGAAGAGGATTAACATGGTTCATCCAGAGCTGGATCTGACTGCATTTAATGTTGAATATGAGAGTATAACTCTGGATAATGACATAGATAAAGCTGAGGAAAAAGAGACCACCAATCGAGGAGTTGACCGTATGAGGGGGCTAACTGAGAAGGCATCATCTGAGGACGTCCCTCAAGATACTATTCTAGACATGGCGAATGCCATCCTGAAGAAAAGCGTAGACATTCTAATTTCTGAAATTGTGGAGGACATGTTTAAAAAGCCCTCTACTGGTGAGGAGAGTGTAGTGGATTTGACCTTCGTAGATCCTACTAAAATGCAGGAGCCATCTGATGTGCTGGAGCCCTCACACCAGCAATATTAGGCTTCATCTATCTAGGTTGACCAGTTAATTTCTTTTTTCTTTTGAACAAATTCCACCTAGAGGTGATTTTAAGTATATACATTTGTATTACAATCGTTGTATGGGTTTTTGCACTTATTTTTTATTTTACTCTTCTTGGTATTCTGTGTATATATTTTGGAAAGGCAGACGCGGAGCAGGCGTGGCTGTTTGGCTACATGATCCCAGGGGCATCGATATCTTCCATTCACTACTATAATAAACATAAAAGATCAAGGGCTTTACCCGTGGTTTTTATAATTCAACCACAGTTTTAAAATCGTAGTAAATCGGGTCGTAATTAAAAGTCACGAGATTCAATCACAGTTTTTATCCATGATAAAATGAATGTTGATGAGCCTGAATTTAAATACCTACTGAGCAGAGCGAGGACTAAGCACCCGAACCAATCAGGGAGCGACCGGGGCATTGCCCTCCCCCCCCCCCCCCCCCCCCCCCACCCACCCACCCACCCACCCACCCAAAAGAGGGCCAGGGATAACATGCGTGGGATCCAAAAGGAGATTACACAAGTCAAGACGAGGGAACTGTCAATGGCGTCAGTCAGTTGGATGTTACTCCCCCCATGGGTATTTAAGAACGACAGTTCTCTCAATTTACATATTCGACTGATCAGATAGCTAGAGGCAATGGTGACCATCGGAGGAAGACGACTAAGCGATGCCTCTTGCAATAAGGGCAAGAGGTTGATGCCCCACAAAATATGGGCCTGCTGGAGACCCAATTGTAAAATCTTACCTAGTTAGTCACAACTCTAGTGGAACAGAATCAAACACTAGTGCAATAGTTACACGTTAGGGTCCCACCACCACTTGGCATCCTAAGGGCTAGGGCCTCGATGAAGGGCTTTTAGAGGAGGAGGTCAGCAGCCACCCGCAATGGACGCAACAACTCAAACAAAAGACTCAGTAGCACATGGAGCAAAAATACGAGAACTTCGAAAGAAGCCTGAGGGAATTGTAAAGCAAATGGAGGAAAAGGGGCAAAGTACTGTGGTCGGAGAGATGCTCGAGCCTAGCCCACCATTCACAGAAGTCGTCATCACCCGCGCCCTTCCTCTAAAATTCAGGACTCTCTGATGGAACTATTTGATGGGTCCGGCGACCCTTCGTACCATTTGGAAACATATAAAGCCTTCATGGCCCTCCACGACGTGCCTGACAAAGTCATGTGTTGGGCTTTCTCCACAACACTCAGGGGGCCTACCCAAGCGTGGTTCGGCAAGCTCAGAGCTGGATTGATGGGTATGTTCAAGCAGTTGAGCCAACAATTCATCAACCACTTCTACAGTGGGCGGTAGCCTCACTGCCCAGTTACGTACCTACTAAACGTCAAACAACACCAGGAAGAATCACTGCAAAACTATCTACAATGCTTCAATGACGAAACCCTCCATGTCGACGAGGTCAACGACAAGATCACCTTCACGGCCTTCATGGGTGGGCTCCAGTTGACCCAATTCTTATAGCACCTGTCTGAGAAACTGCTGGCAAGCATTGCAGAACTAATGATAAGGGCCCAGCAGCACATGAACGCGAAGATGCGATGGTCGCACACCGCAAAAGAGTAGAGTAGATAAAAAAGAAAAGGCCTGAACTAGAAGTAGCAGGACAACGCGGCCAGAAAGAGCTGACAGAAAGAGAGCAGTAAGGGAAAACAGGATCAGGGAGGGGTTTGAGAGGTTCACCCCACTAACCGTCACGTTGGATCTAAAATTTCGATCCATTACAAATTGTAATATCGCCAAAGTATCTTATATATAAAAATTATAAAATGGCACCAAAATCCATCCAATTAAAAGAACTTTTGTCTCATTACACTCAAAATTGTAACTTTCTTTCCATTTTCAGTACGTTGCTTGTGTGTGCATATTGCAATCAACATCTTGTCTCATTACACTCAAAATCTTTACTATTATTTCAATGGGTAGGCAACATGTAAAAAGTATAAAAATTCGTCAGAGGCATTCTATTAGTTAAAGAGCAAGTTTAGGAACATGCTTTTCACACACAGAACTGGACACAGACTCATCTGAAATCATACGAAACATGTGAGGTCTTTCATAACAATGTGAAGTGCTCCACGTTTATCGGACGATTTTGAATTAATCTGTGTTTGGATCTGTGTATAAAAGGTTGTATTTGACCAAAAAAATTTCTTAGTTAAATCCATATCTGATTAACAATAATTTTTAGATTTACTATGTTGAAGAAATTTCTTTTTTGTTTTCTAGTCAAAATTTTTTGACTCCACTGACCCAAAATCTTGCTCCGCCAATGACTCATACCACCAACGAAGAAAGCTTCGAGCGAATAGAGTTTTTTCAATTGTTAAATTCACGGGATTTCAAACCAAGTACATGTAAATTGGTTTGAACACTTAATTATAAAAACGTGTACACACACTCGCATGGATTGTGTGAATAAAAGTTAATAATGAGAGTCATGGTTGTAGTTATCAAATAAAACCTTCAATAATTGATGATACTTGTGTATGATGTTTTCCTTGTTATTTACGTTATCACAAAAAACCATTCTTTTACAATGTATACATTGATTCAGGCCAACAATATTTCACATTTCACGTGTATCACTCTAGGAAAATTTAATAATAAAAGTAGTAGTACGAGCAATAGTTAGTTTATTATATTATTATAGACATAAATCTATTTTTCACGGTACGAAATAAACTTTGAATTAAACTTTATAATGCATAAGATTTGGAGATAAGTGTGTGGGCCACAAAGTGCTCCTTTTTATGTTGAGTAAATTGGGAGTCATTGAGATTCTCTTTTTGCTTGATATCGCTCCATATAGTTCATGGATAAGAATATCGAAACCAAAATGCATGATGACGAAGGGGTTATATATATATATATATATATAGTACTCCTTTTTCAACCATAATTTTTGTTATTTAAATCAACTTATGTTTTGAATAAAAATAAATTGATTTTATACATATTTTTTGGGTTTTTATATCAATTTAAAGGTCTCAGTTATTTGTTTAAACAGGTGCAAAGCAAAAGCACCTTGTCGACCCATAACTAGTATTTAATTTTGTTGTTTTATAATTTTTATTATGTCTGAGTCTGGTTATATGTTCATTGATTAATTATTGAGAGACTATGTTGATAGTCCTTTTAAATATTTGTACTTTTATTCAAAAATGTATTGCTGAGCAAAGAAAAAATTGTTGAGAGACCAATCATGTTTACCAACAGAGAACCCATTTAAAAAAGAGATCAAGATTCGTAGTATTGACACTACAAGAGGTATATATATATATAAACTAGAAGAAAGCAAAATCATAATTAGTTGTAGGACTTGACAACTATACCAATCAACTTTGGGTTTAATTTGTGTTTTGTTACTTGGTCGAATCTTAAAATACAAAAGAGAAGGACGTATGATCTTTTTTTTGCTCTTACGTTGAGAAAATTTAGTGTCAAAATCATCAGATATAAACAATTTGTGTACCATATTCTTTACGAGTAATTAGTCAACGGACTTAATAGGTATCGTCACATGATGGCCAACACTTTTTTTTTTTATTATAAATTCATACATGGGCAGAGTCGAGATTTATGGGCAATAGATTGAGGTTTTTTAAAATTTGCCAATTAGAAAATGTATATGTGTTAACAATAAAGATGATAATGATTGTCTTTGGGCAACAATTGAGGTGTGCAAAAAGTGCATAGTATATGCGAAAAGTGTATACAAATATGTAAATGTATATTGATATTCGTAAAACATGAGTATTATTTTATGCTATGTGAGTGGTGGTTATCAAAACTTTAGTGTTAAAAGGAGACAATTATGGAATTTTAATAGAATTGTTGTATATTTGGAGCAATTTTATGTTCACTGTTGGGTCGAAATTCTAAAATGGATCAAAATTCTCAATTGATATATATGAAGAAGTTCAGAAGACAATTGGATAAAGTGTAAGGCTCTTTTATTCATGTCAAAATTATCAATCTTGTACCGACGAAACAGATCAAAAAGATATAAGAGACGGAGTAATAATATTACGTGACCGGTACAAAATGTACCGATTGACATAAGGCTATTTTGGTCCATGTGTAGTACTCATACTTAATACTAGACTTTATATATATAATATTAAATTCCACGTGTTGGGATAACAAGTGGCGTACCTTGAGACCAGTCAAAAAAATTCATTACTAATGGGGAATGACGCGGTGTTTTTGACGCGGTGGGGTAGAGTTATTGCTGGATCAACCATTTAAGCTACTCATAAGGGATCATTTTGATTGGTGGAATACGGTTTGAGCATTTTTGAAACGTTTGTTTGTTTGCTCATAGTTTTTTCAAGGCCATGGCCGCCTCATGTACGTGTGGGGGCCAGGGGGTTGTCACAGAGAGAGACTTTTTTTTTTATTTTTTTAAAAAGGAATTCAATTTAATTGTTTATCTAATGTCAAAGTCGTTAGATATTTGTACGAGCTCTCTTTCTTCAAACTCTTATTAAAGGGTATTAAATAAATAAATCATTGTTTGTCTCCTTTTTTGATAACTCAAAGTAGTTAAGTCAGTTTACGCATACATCAAATAATCTCTCAACTCAAGTTAAAATAAAATTCCGTATGAACTAAAAGAGTTGATAACACCTTTGTTTTGCTTACTTATTTAACAAAACAAAACAAAACACAAAATAATTATTAGTATGAGACAAATTATCTCATTTGTTTAGTGCCTACAAAACGAAATAAAAAAAAATCAAATGAGCTTCGAGCGTAGTTTTTGGAGTTTAAACTCTAGTGGTTGTCATTGACTCATCTGAGGTATATAATGTCTGTGTTGGAGGTTACGAAAAGTCGGAATGGCTTGGCTCAAAGGACTTCATTCGGGTGAATTTGGCCTAATTTATTTATTTTTTGTCTCTATTTATTTTTTTTTATATTTGTTATTTTGACCTCAATATTTTGTAGTTTATTAGTCCGTCTTGATGAAAGAAATGTAAAAAGTATAAAATTATGTCCAAAAATTAAAAAAAATCACTAAAGACGACGAATAAGTTAAAAAAAACTCTGTTTTTAATTTATTTTTGTCTTTTTTGAATTTTTTTCAAATTTGGCCCATGATTTATAATTTTTCTGGAAACTCTTGTTGAGATGAACCAATAAATTACAAAAAATTGATGAAAAATAAAAAATTACAAAAAAAACTCACATAAAGACAAAAATAAATTTTAATAAATACTACAGTCCAAATGAATCTTGAATAGAATTACTTTTCTCTAAAGCTTATCCGGAAATATACAAGATTTTACTAAAATATTATTTTAATATATATATTTTTAGATAATTAAACTACTATCTACAAACTTACGAACACATAATCAAAAGTATTTTTTTTATTTTACTAAATTTTTTACAAAAGTATAATCTTTGGTGCCAATTCCTAATTACAAGTACACTCGGCAAATGAAACATCGAAGGAGCCAGTCTGGAAATGACAAACGAAAGAAGTAGTGAAAGATCTAACGTCATCGATGAGGTAAGAAAGAACCACGTCATTATTTATAATTATTGGACAAGGAATAAAAGCAAAGCATGGGAAATGTACGCGCTGGTTCGGGGGAACCACAGAGACGCGGTTACCGGTTTACCAATCCTTTCAATACAGAATACACCCCAGAAAGTTTATTATTTACGGAAATTACTTATTGCGTTTCATCGGCAAAAATGCCCCTGGTTTCGACGTTAGAGGCGGCCTTACGCCTATGAGAGTAGTCATCTAAAAATACTAATGAAAGCGAACCAAATAAGTCGCATTCAGTTCTGACTTTTTATAAATAAAAAAAATTTTAAACTAGATTTAAACAATTTAATAAATACAATAAGAAATATTTTTTAATAGTTCAATTAATCAATTAAAATTTATTATCATTGTCATGAAGTTTTTTAAAATCTTAAGACGGAATAAGTTAAATTTTATATCAATTTGCACGTACTTGTAGGTTTGAGTGTTAATATCACTTTTTTTCATCCAAGATGAAAACTTTAACCACAAAAAAAAAATACAGTAAATAAAGAAATGAGTAGTATAAAACTCAAATAAAACATCTAATTGTTGCTCCAATTTGATATATATTAGGTTATTTTTTTCTGCTATCCATATTATTGGTTACACATTTGAATTATTGTTTGTAGTAAGCTCCTAAACAAAAAAGAATAAGATAGAAGTAATAATTTGATTCACAAACGTTAGTTTGTGAGAAGGATATTTTTCGCATCGTGTAAATGAAGGATTGAGATTTGTTAAAAAATATTTTCCTATCTTGTTATATAGATGAAATCACCTGTGCGCACTTCTCAACGTAATCTAATATTAATCTAAATCAAACGTCTCTTATAATATTCAAAATTTAGTTTGTGAGAGTGATATTTTTTAGTTCAATTTTATTCGCCCTCCTAAACACAGGTGAAAATTCTTCCTCTCCTATTAGTTAGACCCATCAAACTAAACCATGGTTATCATTAAAAAGTTCTTATTTGGAAAAAGTATCTCATGTATTGCACTGCAAAAAAGAGTGTTGAAGGCCAAATCTGCCCAAACCGTCCCCTCTCTCTCTCTCTCTCTCTCTCTATATATATATATATATATATGTATATCTTCATAAAAAAAAATCACTAACAGATTTCTCACTGAAAGAAAATCAACGTTATTTATCTCTCCAAGATAAATCACGGGAATTCGAAAAAGTTCTTAGAACTTAAGGTATGTAAGAGTCCACTGATTTGATCCAAAAAATTTGGATAAGTTTATATTTTGAGCTTCGAATTGTTCTGATTTCTAAGTTTGAGGATTATTTGCATGTTGATTAGTTGTGTTTATGATTTGGGAAAATATTTACTTTTTAAAGATTTCTAGAATCCTGGGTTTTTGTTTTTTTGTTTTTCGTTTTCGGTGTACGAGATTCATTTTGCTAACGACTTTGTAGAATCCTGGGTTTTTGTTATGCAATACATGGGATAGTTTTTCCAAAGAAGATCCCCACGTGATTGATTTCTTAATGGTAACCATGGTCTGGTTTGATTGGTCTTACAAGTTAAGAAGGACCAATAGGAGATGAGGTAATATCCACCCCCCTTTTGAGGAGGGTAAACAGTATAGAACTCATCTCGACTCGAATAATCAACTTTACCAGCCAATAGCGGAAACACTACTTATCAAGATGTTCTTGAAAATATCTGCATAATTGTTTTCCAGATATACTACACTAGTATCTCTTTTGATTTACCACCAAACTATATAGTTTCGTCACTTCTGGCATGGACAGACGCAAAATCTTGACTTGTGGGTAGGTGAATATTAAAAAAAATTATACAAAATAAAAGACGATATCAATTTTATATTTCTATAAAAGTACCACAAAAAAGAAAATATCATACAAATATTCGATCAACTTATGCAAACAATAATAGTAATATAATTATATTATATACAATCTTGTGCATTCATGTCGATTAAGAAAGTAAAATAGGATGCATAAAAATAAGAGTTATTTACACTTTGTGCCATTCAATTATTGGCATTTTTTAGCTTATTTCTTTATAGGTTTTTGGGTTATAACTTATCCCCTTGAACTATTGAAAATGTGAAAACCCCTAATTACGACATGAATAGAAGTGGGGTAAAGTCTGATATTGTCAGTTAATTTTTCTTGTATGAAGTAAATTATCCCAACAACCCCTCAAATAGAGGCAAATTATAAAGCAACTATTGAGCCCATCATTCGATCTAGACTTTACAACCCATTAGGCTCCATTTATACATGTGAAGGCATTCTACGCAAACATCCACGTGCAAAACCCTAAGCTTCACGTGGTCGGCTAGTTTGGACATGAATTTAAAGTCTGCAGCCAACTTTAAATTAGGATTTGTTTGGGTATTTTTTCGAATGGAGAAAATGATGATTTGAGTGGCTTGATGTTTGATAATTGGGTTCTATTTTGATTGTTGGGTTTGAATTGGATTTACTTGTTGTTATGACGTGGTTGATTAGTTTTTGTGGTGGGTAATATGGGAAAGAAGGTGTGTGTGTATTTCAAGTCACAAGGAATATTTGTATATATGGGCATTTAACCTTTTAAATGATTCACGTGCACGGCACATGACATTCAACATTAGATGTAGGATGGAAAACAAGCAGAAGGGGTTTTATGCCTACTTTCAATAGTTCAAGGTGGTAAATTGTAGCCCAAAAATATTTTAAGGGATAAGATAAAAAAGCATAGTTGAAGGGAAAAAGTGTAAATAACCCTAAAACTAAAGCAAGATGGTCGAGTGAGTGCCTCTGGTGTTAAAAAATCTTAGAAGATCGTTTTAGTGTCAAAAAGATAATGGATGGGCTGGCATTAGTTTCTTTTCAAAGACAATGGACAGGGAACATATAATTTTAAAGTTCTTACAAAAATTTTAAATTTAAAACGTCCGGACCAACCTACCCCTCAATCCTTCCTTGACATCTAGATTGTTAGTATTATATTCATTAATCGCCATTCCTAGATTAAAAATCATGACCATCTCCTGTAATTAATAACTTAAATGACACGTTTCTAATCTTTCGTTATAAACAAACTTGGACGTCTCTTCCATAATAATAAAAGATAAAGGGGAATGTAACCCTTACAATTTTGCAGGGGTGCGTCAAAGCCATCCTTTTCCTGGTCTGATCATGTCTTTTATAAGAAACGATAAAATGTAATCCTTACAATTTTGCAGGGGTGCGTCAAAGCCATCATTTTCCTGGTCTGACCATGTCTTTTATAAGAAACGATAATTCTTTAATTAAAAAAAATGAAACGCTTAATTCTTATTTTGTACTAATTTAAAGAACTAATATAGATCTTTAATTCTATTCCTAAAACAAATATGCATGAAAGTGCTTTACTTTTGTATTTAAAAGTACACATTTTTTTTTATAGTGGATAACATTTTAGAACGAAAGTGACTTCTATTTTTTTCGGGCTATAAGAGATATATATGATGCATGCAGGAGAAACGATATATAATGATGTCAGTTTAGTTTTAGAGATTTAGCATGTAACGTCCTAATTTTAGGCAACGTTACTTTTTTTTAAATGATTATTAAATAAAATAATTATTTAAAAAATCACCTTTGTTTATTATAAAATACGAAAAACAAGATTCAAAATAAATGTGTAGAAGTTACCCCACTGAATTTTACATGTGGTGCAATAATTTAAATAGCTTCCAAGGGTAAGGAATTTAGGTGTTGTTGAAGTTCTCTCTGCCATGGCATGAGTCGTCTTGCTCAAATTGCTTCGACTGCATCTCTAGTCACTCTTCTACATCTAGCATAGAATGCCATAAACAGAAAAATTGCTCCATGAATTGTGACATTTAGTAAAAAATACTACCCGACAAACCCAATATATATACATGCAACATAGATAGAATACAATAGATGACAAGAATAATAAAAAAACACATGAGTTCATTGTCTATCTTCATTTAGTGTATTTAATTAGGAATTTATTCTTCGAGAATTCCATCTTATCCATCGTCTCTAGTGTATGGCCCTCGGTTGGGATTGACCAACTTTTATTTGCAATGGGTCCTTGATGAATTTAGACCTATGTGATGTACCCGACTAAGCTTTTTAATTATTGACGTGTAAAGTATTATTATTTATCAATTGATTTTTATTGAAATACGATATAATTTTTTACACAATATGCATAGTAAGAATATTTAGTTTTTTATTTCGATGAAATATTCGGTACAAATTTACATAATAGGTGAAACTCTTGGGGCAATTTTTATACCTTAGGTAAAATGCTTAGGGCAATATTATAATTTTAATGTGGTCAAATTCACTAATTAGTTTTCAACCTCTAACAATAACAAAAATTTTAGAAAAAATCGCGGGGTCAAGTGACCCAGTTACCTTATAGTGGCTCCACCTATGATTGCAAGGGAAAGACCTCTCGTCGTCCTACCAATTAAGTCAATTCCAACATCACAGTACTTATATGTCCACACACGTGGCAAAACAAGTTTAGCCCAACAAGCATGCTCTCTCACTAGGTACAGACAATCTTGGACCACCCTCAACTGTCTTCAGCTCCTCCTAGTCCTATTCAATACATAAACAACGGGTTGACACCAAATAAATCGCCACAATCAGGTCCACCCAAACCAATTCATTTTCTTTAACCCTAATTGTTTCTACAAGAGATCATATAACACCGATTATTCGATTATCCTTCTGGCGTGTTAATTCGAGTGTCGTTCATTCTATTGTCCCTAACGTACGCATCTAATTTTTCTCCATGTTCGGCGTAACAACATTAATGATATAAATTTGGTAGCATAGTGGCTATAAACTGAACAATTCATAGCGTAACAACAACATCTAGGATTTCTAACAATATAACCAACATAATTCAGATTCTCCAATCAATTCACGACAGCAAAATAACGATTTAAAGAGAAATTACAACGATAATATGGTCACATATTGACAATTCTACTCTCACAGAATCTCATAGGAATTCGTGGACATTATAACAGTAAAAAGTATCTACATGTGAGGAGTACTGTATGTGAGGGTTAGGATGAAGTTTATTTTAATTTGGGCATCAAACACATTTTGCCCAAAAAGTTGATCAACCACATGGTCCAGACTGATCGACCGCTGATCAATCTAGCTTCTCAAGCAGCAACATCAATGATCTATTTTTCACGCGAATACTGGTAAATTAACATCTAAAATATAGGGTTTAGATAGAAAAACCTACCTCGTACGTGCTCTCGAAAGTGGTTCGGGTGTAGTTTTGACAACACTCCGGTGGTGGTTTAGCCTCCCCTTTCCTCCTCCTTCACAGCAGTTCTCTCCCTCTCTCCCAATCTTTGGTTTTTTAAGTCAGTTGATGTACTAGGTAAGGAAGATAACAACCTATTTATAGGGAGGATTGACAGTGTGAACACCATTAATGTGTGAAAATCCAAGGGATTTCTTCGTCGTATCTGGTTATGGGAAGGGTGAATGTTTTCAGCAGGTTCATATTTTAGAGAAGACGAACAATGTTGAAGAGTCACTGACTAAGGGGAGGGAACCAGGTGAATTAGTCCATGCTCCTCACCTCACGATAACACACGTCCACTCGGATCTTATTTCATTCGATCATGAGCCTCTCTAATTATGGATTTAATTAAAAATTATCCATTAAGTGCAATGTAAATATTAAAAAAAACTAATTGAATGATTTTAAAAATTTATTTATTAAATTTTAAAACCCTGAGCCGTTACATAGCATAATACTTTAAGTAGTTATTGTACCTACTTTGAATAACAAAAAAAAAAAATATATCAAATCAGAGACGGAGTCAAAAATTAAGACGATACGTTAAAGGGCATGTCAAACCTCCCTCTCATGACCAACGTATGCTCAAAGTAAAAATATTATTTACACCTTCCAATACAGTTGACATTTTATAATCTTTTTAAATGATTATGTAACAAAACTAAATAACCTATACTTAAAAAAATGGTTGGGGTAGGCAGCCTTATAGTAGCTCCCACCTTTGCTCTGATTAAGTAATTATCAAATTGTCCCATAGATAATTCATATAAAAAATTGATCATAATTCTAATAAGTTCAAAAGACGTTATTAAATAATTTATTTTTTAAGTTTTACTAACCATGCAATTTTTGAAAATAAGTATTTTCAAATCATGTATGTGATCAACTTAATTTTATATATAATAATAAAATTGCAAGAGTTAAAGTGTGATTAATTTTACGTTTTTTGTGAAATAGGAGTCAAAATAACTAGTAGATGTATATTTGTTGAGAATTCTTTTTAATGTTAAATTAAAAGAAAATTACATTTACATGTATAAAAAAATTACAATAACGAGACAATAAATCAAATACATAAGAATTGGCAATAATTAAATCAAACATAATAACTCATAACTTAAGAAATAGTCCTAATTGAAAAAAAGAAAGAATTAATAAAAATTCTTGCAAAGAAGGGTGGACTGATCGATTCTATAAAAAGATGAGAAGCTGGTAACCACTAATTTCTTCAGCGGTTTGTCAAAGGGGTGCATACGTAGTTATATCCGAACTCTATGGGCCTTTATAGCACAGTCGTCAGTATAAACAGCACAAACTCCCACAGGTTTCATTTCACCAGGGGACAGAACGCGCTCTCTCTCTCTCTCCTCCCCTCTCTCTCCCCTGTCAAAGAGAAATCAGCGGAATCTCTCTATCTCTGTCTCGCTCTCCAAAGATAAGTCAGGGGAGTTCAAAAAAGTTCTGGGAGCTGAGGAATATAAAAGCCCATTGATTTGATCCCAAAGCTATGGATGAGCTTTGATTTTGAGCTTCTCTTTGTCATTGTTCCAACTATGTTGAGGTAAAACGGATTGTCCTGATTTCTTGGTTTTCGTTTTTTTTTCCTTGTAGTTTTTGCCTTTTCAGCTGATATTTGTGTTTTAAGTTTGAGGTTTTCCGTTTTATCAGTAAGTTTGAGGATTATTTACATGTTTATCAGTTGTGTTTATGATCTGGGAAGTTGTTTGGTTTTAGGTTTCTTAAATTCTGGGTTTTTTTTTCTCTTTTTGGGACAAGTTCATTTAGCAGTACGAGAAATTCTCATATTGTCCTCCCTTCATTAATTCTTTTTTTACCTTTTTCTTTCGAAAACGTGTTACCTACTCCTGGTTCTTGGACTTTGAAGGTTGAAAATACCAAAGATAAAAAGTCTGTTGTCTATTCTTTGAAGCTTCTCCTTCGCTACTAAACATTAAATCCAATTAATCTTCCACTTTAAATTCAGGGGTGGGGGTAATGCTTTGATATATTGATGGTTTCCATTGAGATGTCTTAATTTTCTGTTCTGAACTTGAGTTGATTCGGTAATAAATTCATTCAGCCCGGTTGAAATTCATGTTTTTGGCATCTGTCATGGAAAATCTCAAAATTCAGACATGCCAGGTGAAAATACACACCTGACGTGTCTTATCCAATTTGTGATAATGAAATTTCCATTTTTAGGGTCAATTTGTTAGTTGAGGATCCCTCTCAATAACGGATATAAAATAGCTAGTAAATTGAAAATTCGAATTTGGATTGCAATCAGACCTGTGAATTTTCATCTTCGCGTTGCTATTTAGGAAATACTTTCATTGGTAGACAAGATTTAGTTTGAATTTTGGACATATCTCAAGAGATTCTGATTTCCCGAAGCTAAGGTTTCAGGGTTTGAGTTATAGAGCAGCTGTCATTTACCATCTCCTTTGTCATGGTAATGTTCTTGATCATCTTTACTTATGCATGCAGACGCATAGCATGCCTTTTGCAATCATCATTCTTTATTCGTTGTTTGATCCTTAATTGTATATCTTTTGCTTTACTGCTTATCCTCGATCTTTCCGTGTACATACTTCTTGTAATGCCATGATTGTGGGGATTTATTCATCCAACTTCATAAACTCTTGAATATGGCTTATTGAGATGGTTAAATTTTTTTCTTGCTCCTTCTATGCATCTAGTTTAGGGACTGTCGTTAAGTATTACCTGTTCTCAAATATGTCGTTTCTCCTTCTTGGTATTTGAAAGCATTGAGAAGTGTTAGTTCCATGGTTTATAATTGGCAATCCAGTGACTATTTTTTAATAATTGAAATCAACATTGTCATTGTTTAGATAGGTTTGATTTTGATGTACAATACTTAATTGAGATCTTGAAGTTCAGTGCGTCGCATTGCAGTTTTGCACAGTTGATCACAACGAGAAGAGCAATCACAGTTGCACAGGTCTAAGTCTTTTGATCATAACTTTCAGCTTGGCTATCCGACTGAGGTGATCCAAGTTGGATTGGAAAGCTAACTTAGAGGGCAACAGCTTTGTCACAATTTTTTTAAATTGGAAGTTTACTTGGTCAAAACTTGTCAGCAAGTTGAGCAAGCTATAAATGTTTTTTTGCTCCGCACACTTTGTTTGAGATCCATAGAAGACCAATACGTTGCATGAGCGAGCTCAAGAGGCTTATTGCTCTGCAGGAACTTTCTTAAGGCAGTGAAACATAAACATAGACGGTAAGAAGGCCGCTCAAGTGAGCTACTGATGTACAAATCCCAAAATGTTCGCACTGCAGGTTCCACCTAATGAGGGGCGCAAACAGAGCATCCCTAGAGAGAGAAAAATATTGTGAGATCAAATCTTACTCTTGAGGGATGATTTCTTGAGAGACATAATGAGTTATTAAGGTCAAGATTCTTATGTAGACTCTCTCAAGATAGGTCTCTCAAGATTTGTTCGTTTATCTTCTACTTCATGAAGAGTTTTTTGAATGAGTTCAAAGGCAATTGGAAGTCGATCTAAAGAGAAGTCCTACATAAATATCTAAGATTCGACGAGTCAAGGAGTCGAATCTTGAAGAAACATCTGTTAGAGCACTTCACGAGGATTCGGCAAAGTCCTAAACCAAGATTGAGAAGTCATGTGTTGGTTGTGAGAAAACTCTTTGTATCTGCGCTTTGCGTATGGTGTCTTCTTTTCTCTTGTGATTTTTTTTCCACATTGGCATTTTTCACGTATATCTGTGTGGTATGCTTGCTTGCTTCAATTCATATTTATCGTCCTTACAAATCATATACATTAGGTTAATTGATTTAAACTGTTTTATTTAAAATTAATTAATCAACATAGGGTGGTTATCGAAATAAATATCCATAATAGCGAATTAAAAGGTGATCCTTCGTACAAGCCTTTTTGAAAAGTGACAGTACGATTTGCTTCAACTGGTTGTCATTCATACATTGGTGTAATATGCTAGAATCATTGTATTTCTGTCAACAATCTGATGCTCGAATCATGTCAAGTGGCCAAAGTATTGATCTGGTAGTTACTATTCATTGGGTTAACATTGATCTTGTTTTATCCCTTTGCAGAGTATTAGTGCTCCAGTTGCTTACTATGATTCCAAGGCCACCTCTCGTCTCAACAATATTCAGAAGCGACAATTTATGTGCAATTAACAACTAAGTAGTGATTTATCGAGGTCCTTGGAGGAAGTTGTTTCTAATATACTGCAGTACTGCACTAAATTCCCTAGCTAAACCCCTCAGTATTTAGATGCAAACATCCCAGGACTATCAAAGTTCAGGTGGCATCCACAGGTTGTACCACCAGCCTATGCAGCAAGACGAACCATACTGCTTCTCTTCTTTCCAAATCTTGAACAACAACATTCCCAACGAGAATGGCAGCCCAAGTTTTACTCAAGCAACCCAAGTTTCTTTCCAATCTGGCGATGAACAGTACTGTACGCTGGATTCATCTCCAGCACCCAGTTACCTTATGTATGGTACTCCTTCTGCTTTGAGCATCTCATCTAACCTTACTCCTTTTTCACCGCAAGGTTCTCAGTCATACCCATCAGATACACATCATTCCTTTGACAACACTTGTGGGTCCCCCTTTAGTGGGTCTTCCATTGTGGATGAAGGTAATGAACTGAAAGAAATGCTGAGAGTTTTGGAGTTTCATTTGCTGGGGCCCGAGTCTGACATGGATGACAGTTGCAGTCAAATAATAACAGAAACAGTCCCCACGTTAGATTTGAAGCAAGCTCTCATTTACGCTGCAGAAGCAGTAGCCGATGAAGATTTGCCAACTGCGCAAAGATTTATGGATGTTTTAGAACGAATGGTATCAGTCTCTGGGGAACCAATTCAACGGTTAGGTGCATACATGTTGGAAGGGCTTAGAGCGAAGTTGTTATCCTCCGGAAGCTTAATCTACAAAAAACTCAAGTGCAAGGAACCAACCAGCTCAGAACTGATGTCCTACATGTATGTCCTTTATCAGATCTGCCCTTACTACAAGTTTGCCTACCGCTCTGCCAATGTCGTTATTTGGGAAGCTATGGAAAACGAAAACAGAATCCACATAATTGATTTCCAAATCGCACAGGGAAGCCAGTGGGTGTCACTCATTGAGCTACTCGGGAAGCGTCCGGGTGGGGCCCCACACATCCGAATAACCGGCGTAGATGATTCCCAGTCTGTTCACGCTCGAGGTGGGGGACTTGATCTTGTGGGCCAGAGGCTATCAAATGTTGCTGCAACATGTGGGGTCCCGTTTGAATTCCACGGTGCTGGTATTTCTGGATGTGAGGTCGAGCTACAGAATCTCGGACTTCAATGTGGAGAGGCGTTGGCAGTGAATTTCCCATACATGTTGCACCACATGCCGGATGAGAGTGTGACCACTATGAATCATAGAGACCGGTTATTAAGGCTGGTTAAGAGCTTGTCACCAAAGGTGGTCGTCCTAGTTGAGCAAGAATCTAATACTAACACTGCCTCATTCATTCCACGGTTCAAAGAGACCTTGGATTATTATATGGCTATGTTTGAATCGATTGATGCAGGTCGCCCAAGAGATGACAAGCAGCGGATAAGTGCAGAGGAGCACTGTGTCGCTCGCGATATTGTCAATATAATAGCTTGTGAGGGACCTGAGAGGGTGGAAAGGCATGAGCTTTTCGGAAAGTGGAAGGCAAGACTTAGGATGGCTGGGTTTAGTCTGTGTACATTGAGTTCCTCAGTGACCATGGAGATAGTGGATGTTTTGAAGGACTATAGCAAGCATTACAAACTCGAAGAGAGGGAAGGGGCTCTTCATCTTCGCTGGAAGAACAGGGTTTTGGTAACCTCTTCTGCTTGGAGGTGAAAATGAAAAACTTTTTGGTGGTTGCTGCATAATTCCTGTAAATTTTTGTCGGCGTAGTTGGGGTTTCTTACTATATGTTATTGGTATTGCATTTTGTGTTGTTTCAGCCTAGAAGAGATGTCTTTTATTAGATCTTCTTGTTGTACATGCTTGCGTAGGAATGAAATTTGCGAGCTCTGGTTTAGACTACATACCACTGTTGTGTACTTCTTATCTCATTGAGAAATTGCACGAATTGTTAGAGTATCATTTAAAACTTGTTGACAAGAGATTGATTGTATGCTCTTCTGTGCGTGTCAGAATTTGAATCCAAACTATAAAAAAACTGGATTCGGTTGTTGATTCAACTTCTCGGTAGAGGGTGGGACATGAAAGTATGAAAGACGATCCTCCCGGTATGGGATGATGATACAAGTGGGGTCAAATAGACACTACATTTCAATTCTCATCGATAGAGTTTATAATTTGTACTAAAAGTTTGCGAATCAAAATTTCTTACTCCATTCCTCGCTAACGTAGATCTTACAACTTGGTAGTTAGTGCTCCTGCAAGTAGAGCTTAGACCTTGATAGCTATCACTGGAGAGACAAAAACCAGGAGAATGAAAACAGTTTCTTATTCCATCCAATGTCATTTTCATTTAATTAAGTGCACCACGTAACTAGCAACATAAACAAAACACAGTAACCGCAGCTAGATAGGGATTTGTTACCTACAAAAGTTGACTACTGTATTTGTTGGTGAGAAGATAAGGATATGTTATGGTATTTCTTTTATCAATTCTGCGAATCTTCGCCATATATAAAAAATTTATGGTTGTACGAGTAATTTATTACAAAGAAATCGAAAGGATCTTTCTCTGTTTGGTACTATTTTCGTCGTGAATCAAAGAAGAGAGGGAGAGTCTATCCTATTCACCAACTGATGTGATAAGGTATGTCAAAGCAAGAGTTAAGAGTCAAATTATGCATAAAAAATGACAATTAACCATTTTTCGTATCTAAGATTCTCTTTTGCCAAAATATGGCAACGGCAAGTGGTATGCACCACATCCACCGAAAATGCTCTTCCCCTATATGACCGGCGTTTTAATTAAATTTAAATTCTCTATAATAGGTTGACGATCAAATTTTAAAATTCAAAAAATCGAGGCTAACCAATATAAAATCAACAAATATCTTGGTTAGCCAATCCAAAACATTGATGACCAATTCACAATTTTTAAAAATGCCCAATTGAAGAAATAGGATATACATTTTGAACTTTAAACTACTTTTAAGTTTTTATTAAAATGTTATAATGAGTTACGCTTGGGATAATATTAGCGTTACAATCTTAAAAAATTGGCGTTGAGAACAACGGCTTATATAATATCGTCAAATAATTATTATTTTTTGTTTTTCCAGTAAAATTTGTTAACTGCATTGATAAGTGTATAAATTACAAATACTCATTCCGATTTAAAACAAAATTATTTAGTCAGCAAAATAAGAATTTAAAAAGAATATTTTGTTAAAAAAAATCAAACTGTTTAAAATAAATTGCAAGAACTCATTGATATCTAGTAACTTGAAATAAAAATATATATTTTAAGTTCTTATTTTATAGATCGAGCAATCTTTTTAAAAAGAATTTGAATCTTAAACTCGTGAATGGAAACAAATAGAAAATATAAAGAAATCATTTTTGTTTAGCAGATTTCCAATTACTAACATTTATTAGACATTTTAAATTGTTTGGCTCGTGTTTGAATATTGGTTTTTCCCTTAAACGCGCGCAATTAAGAACTGACGTGTGAGGTGGCGACCAATGATTGGTCGGAATGTGCCCCACCCAATCAGGACGGTCAAGGTTACGTGAACATAGAATGTTCATGCTCTGTATAGCCATCAATAGATATAGATACATACACATATGGCAGAGTCACGTCTCTCGTCGATCTCGAATCGCTCTCTCCAACCATATCGAATACCTTGAATCACAGGCAAATCCTCCTTCCCAAAACCCTACATCCCTCCTGTAAGATAGGCATGAAATGTAGATACAATATACACACGCTCTATATGTATAGCGCGGCCATCAATCCGATGGAGAAGGGGTCGATGTGCGTGTGTGTGTTAGGGTTTTTTAATCACGTCATTTCATTTTCTTGAGACTTTTTAATTCCCGTGAAGTCCATGCATTTTAGGTTTAAAACAATTTGTGTTGCGGTATTTATCGATGAAATTTTTTAAATGAGTTTTCTCAATTCTGATCTCACCTTCGACAATTTACCAAGAACAATTTTGTTCTTACAGTTGAATTGAATTGCTGGCCTGTTGATATCTCAATGTTATGTAAGTGATTTTGCGGAAATTTTGATGATAGAATTCTCTTGAATTTAAGTTGGCAGACGGGGTAGATTACCGAAATCCAAAAATTGTAACTTTCATGTTTTTCCATGTCACGTATCTGCGTTCACGCATTCTAATCGCAAATTGCATTTGTTTTCCAAATACTTTCTTTTTCTCTGATTCAAGTTTTGGTCCGCCTGGATACGTAAAGCCTGTTGGATTATTCTCAATCTTTTGCCAATGACAACAGTCAGAAATTTACTTTAAACATGTACTGCTAATGGGCATACAGATTACAGAGGGATGTCAACTGTTATATAGGGTTTATCCTGCTTTGATTACGTATTCTCAACAATTGAAACTGCTTTTGTTGCCAGAATATAGGAATATTGGAATTTTGCAATTCACTAAATATATGGTCTTTTGTTGCTTGGTTTCAGAAGAATCAGCTGAACCAAACATTTTTAAATTTGTTGATATTTAGTGCATAGTCCGAATGGAAAATAAGGAGTTAACAGAGAGACAAAGGTGGAAGATTATCCACAGGGACCAAGAAAGAGAACAGCGTCGTATGCGGGACAAACGTAGAAGGCAATCCATGAGTCTTGAAGACAGAGAAAAACATCTTGCTAGACGCCGTAGAAATTATCAGCTACGAAGACAGAAAGGTCAAAATGCCGAATTGGAATTGCACAATGAGCATTCAATAAGTTCACCCAAAAGTCAACGTCACCCTTGGAATGAAAGTCACTCATCAATTGCTGTTTCTGGACAAAGTGTCCCATTTGATGGTGCAGTGGATGTTGGATGTACAAAAAGGCAAGAAAAACTAAATGCAGAGAAGTCTTCTGGTATGTTTTCAATTTCACTTGCTGCCTTACCTTTCACTTGGGAGCCACTTGGAACTTCGTCACTTTTAGTGCCTTGAAGATATGCACAGATAATGTACATATAACTTTTGCAAACTCATTTATTATTTTTTTGTCCCTGCATATAATAGGTGCTGATGGTGCAGCTCATAAATCTTCCAATTATCCTAGAAGGTTAAGATTGAATGATATAAGACAACTTGCAAGATCACTAAATTCCCCCATGAACATGCCCCATGGCGAAAGTTTCCAAACTGGAACAGATGCCGCAAACGACATTGCATCTACCAACTGTAAGTATAAGTCCAAACTGTCTTTTTTCCCTTTTTGGATAGAGATTATTTAGCAGTAATATACTTCTTTGCTTTTATACTTATAGGTTTGCAAATTGAAGACTGTGGTTCAGGTAGATCAAGAAGAGTGCTGCGTTTAACTCATTTGAAACGTCTTGCTCGGACATTAGGCTCTACTGTCAAAGAGAATGCAGATCAAATCCATCCAAGTGAAACGCAAGGTATAGATGGTACTTTTTGAAGTATTGTCAGTTTATCCTACTAGGCAAATATTTTGTGTTTACACTTTTTTGTGCCTTAATGTTGAGACTTACTTCAGAAATCAGTCTCTGCCACAAGGGTAGTGTCAGCAGATGGTGTTCTGACAAATGCATATCAAATAAATGAAATCGTACAGATCAGTTAATTAGTGTGACCTTGCCTTAATTGCAAGTGCCTGTTTTGATTTGTGTAAGCAATACTTTTGATTCTTTGAACTAGATTGTCATAAGTAAAGAGCCCAATGACATGTTTGGTATTAGATTTCAGGATGGAGCCATCGCCATGACTACTGAAGGGATGAATTCATAGAACACATAAGGTAATTGACATTTACCATTACTGATTCATCTCTACTAGTAATGGGTTACAAAAATGTATGTTATAGTTGGTTTAACAAATTCCATGCTTTTCTACGCTGCTGCTGTCCATTTGAATTTTGTAACTTCTTAAAACGTAATAGATGGCCTAATCACATCTTTGAGATCAACAGATGGCTTACCTTTATGTAACGTGATCCTTTTGTTTCTTGTTGTAAATAAAATTCAAACTCGAGATGTAACGTGATTATTTTCTTTTTCTTCTTTGGTAAATGATAAATATGAGGGGAAGTGGGATGGGGCTATAAGTAGTAATTAAAGAGGATCTAAGCTAGCTTGTGATCAGGACAATATTGTTCTCTTCTCGTAGAAGGTAAAATACTTTTACCACAAATCATGTGTTTTCTTCAAAGAAATTTTAGGAGCAAAATACGTTTATCAAGATGTATATCATACTGGTCGTAGATCATCAATTCATTTCTTTTGACTTTGCATCAATAATGTTCAAGGACCAGCCTATATCATAACCCTTTTATCTAAAGGCCTTGAGGGAAAACTTGAGGATGGTACTAGAAATTTCTCACATATATTGACTCCATGAATATTACATTGTTGACGAACTCATTAGAAGAGAAAGTGTAATTGTGAAAGTTTCCGTGCGTAACTACATGCCCCTTCCTATGTAGCACGGACGCAGATACGGACATGGATACGGACACGGACACGGACACGGACACGAGGCACGGGATTTTTGAAAATACGGGGATACGGACACGGCGGGGACACGACAAGTTTTTTTACATATAGCATATGTGCATATATGTATACTATATAATGATTAATAAATAAACATTAATACTACTCAAATAAAACAACAATGCAATCAATACAAACAAAAAAGATGTCTAGATGAATGTATTATGATTGAGTTGATTAAATATATTGAAGAAAAGAAACATATATCTGGCGCAAGAA
>JABCMJ010000737.1:0-51048 GCA_014822125.1 Arbutus unedo
AAATTTTAATGATCCGAACCATTCAATGTGTTTAAAACATATTTTTAAGGATACCCGCAAGAAATCGGCTCAAAACAATATCGAAAAGGGCTTGATCTAAATAATTTTTGATAAATGCTGACAGGAACAGTTTTATGAAAAATTGAATGGATCAAGTCTTTTCGAATATTATTTTGAGCTGATTTCTTGCGGGTACCCTTAAAAATATGTTTTAAACACATTGAACGGTTCAAATCATCATAATTTGATCAAGAAATAGGAGATCCGCACCGTAGTAAAATAAGGGATCCCTTATTAGAAGCTCTCTCTCTCTCTCTCTCTCTCTCTCTCTCTATCTATCTATCTATATATATATATATATATATATATATATATATAAGCTTCACCCAAACGATTTCACTTAAATAGGTGCGTGAAATATTTCTGATTGCTGATTTCTGACAACTTGTAAATTTGGTAAAGAATAGTTTGGTTGTGTAAATAAGTTCAGATTTGGCTGGTATTGCATATTTGATGATAATGCTAAAATGCTGAAATTAGGTGGTTGTTGAGGTAGACCAAAGTTGCAAAGTTTTGTTAGTTTAATGCGTAGCATCTTCTGTTGGTGTGCTCGGTGATCTTTACCACTTTGTGTTTTCGGTTACAAAATCTAGACAAGATCATCCACGAATTTCTTGGATGTTTAGGACGTCACTCTATCATCCAGGGAAACCTTGCTAAGTAATGTTAGCCATTACTGTTTTATAGTGCCTTTTTTTTATTTTTTATTAAGATTAGTGACAAACCATTCTTGATGGAACCTATATCACATACAAAATTTTAACCGTACCTCCATGGTATGACTTTGGTGGTCCTGTATCAAATCTTTGGTTTGTTAATACAACTCTAAAAGGAATTTTTTTTTGCCTTTTGTTTTCGCAAATTACTTAAATATATCGTACTTTAATTACTGTTCAAGTGCATCAATTGGATTCAATGGATGTCATAAAGAAGTTTGAGTGTGTGTGCGTGTGAGGAGTTTCCATTAAAAAATATGATGGCGATATTTTTCTGAAAGTAGGTGTTCATGGATAATAACCATGAAGAAGATGACATGGGTCTAAGTATGCATGCATTTGTAGCTCTACAAAATATTGTCGCATCCATGCAGTACGTATGTGCTTTATTCCTGGTTGTTATGCATGTCGTCACGAAAGGCAGTGCAGGTAGGCTGCCCGTACTAAGAGACCCATTGTTTTAACCAACTACGTATGTTTAGATATGCATTTATGCGACTTTGCATGTTGGCAAGAGGCGTAGGACTATCCGATTCAAAGTACATCGTCGTAGAGGAAAAACTAGGTATGTTTGTGTGGACCCTAAACCATTACAAAAAGAATCGTCATATCAAGTTCGATTTCCTCAGAAGTGGTCAAACAGTTAGTAAATATTTCAACGAGACACTTAAAGCAGTGTTACGTTTCTAAAGTCTTCTACTAAAAGCTCCAGAGCCAATTCCCGCCAATTCCACCAATGATAGGTGGAGGTGGTTTCAGGCATGAGCCTACCTTATGTATAGTGATTGTCAAAATCCTACTTAACTCAGTACTGAATGTAACGTATTTTGTAATTTTATAGAATTGTCTTGGAGCACTAGATGGGATGTATGTTGAGGTTCATGTTTCATCTGCGGACAAACCAAGATATAGAACAAGGAAAGGGGAGGTAGCAACCAACGTGTTGGGTTTATGTTCCCCAAATGCCCAATTTATTTACGTGCTACCGGAATGGGAAGATTCGACATCAGACTCTAGAGTACTTAGAAATGCCATAAGTAGAGAAAACAGATTCCAAGTGCCAAATGATATGTAATTCCCAATATAAGTAGTAAGACAAGCGTCATTTATATAATATTCTCACACATTAAACTAATATGTATTTGAACAGGACATTACTATCTCGTAGATGCGGGATACACAAACGGGGAAGGGGTTCTAACACCTTATAGAGGTCAACTTTATCACTTGTCCACGTGGACAAATGGTCGTACACCAAAGACACCCCAAGAGTTCTTCAATATGAAGCATTCTTCTGCTCGAAACGTGGTGGAAAGGTCATTTGGGATGATTAAGAGTAGGTGAGCCATTTTAAGGTCTCCGTCTTTCTTCCCAATCAGGATTCAATGTTGCATAATCACTGCGTGTTGTCTGCTCCACAATCACATAAAACGTGAGATGCCTAACAATCTTTTAGAACAAGAAGTACAAAGAGAGCAGGAGGCACAATTGTATGACATGGGGGATGACTTCATTGACGTAGTCGAGGCAACAGACCAATTGAGTGAATGGAGAACCGCATTGGCCACTCAAATGTTTAATGAGTGGCAGACTAGTAGGGAAAACTAATGGATGTCTACAATTTTCATATGTTTAAAACCATTATCGTTGGACTTTTTATTTTAATTGTTGTATTATTCAACTTTCCTATTAACCTGCGAATTGTTGGAAAGGCTCATTATTGCAACTTTTCTATTTAACTTTCCATGATTGTTGGACTTTCTCATTATTGCTTACACAGGTATGACGAAAAAGGGTATCGGTGCGAAAAACCCTTGGAGATTTTGGAATAAGCCGGAGGAGGATTTCTTATTGAACACAATGAAAGATTTGGTCAACGAAAACGCTTTTAAGAAGCTTGACTATGGACAATTTAAGGGTTGGTTCTATAGAGAGTATGAAAAGAAGATCATACTCAACTTTACGGGGACTGATTTGAGGTCAAACCCTCACATCGAGTCTAAGATAAATAATTGGAGGAAACAATTTAACCTTCTTCAGGACGTGCTACATACTAGTGGGTTCAGATGAGATGATGGTGAGAAAATGATATTAGTTGATAGTGACGATGTATGGGACAACCACGTGCTGGTAAATTTTTTTACTTTACCCCATGTATATGACATGTTTCTACATTGGTGTTATATTGTGATAAATTGTAATTGAAACTTTCATGTAACGAGCTATAGAGGTTTTCTGATGCTAGGGGGATAAGGAACAAATCATTCGCTTACTATGATGACTGGTTTAGTCTTTTTGGTAAGGATAGAGCCACTGGTGACCATGCTGAGGGTTCGGCCGAGACTGTGGCCAACTTAGAAAGGGAGGAAAGCACTGACATTGAAGAATACTCTCCGGTATTTGACTTTTCTTTGGGAGCTGATATGGGGGCTGAAATGGAGTTCTCCGCCTCACACAAAGCTCAACAATCCACTCCCCAATCTGTTCGCATTGTCGGTAAGAAAAGGGGCCGAGCTGGTGATGGTGTATCAAAAGGCCTAAAAGAAATTGCTGAAAATTTTGGGACGTTCTTCGAGAACACTAACAATAGAAAGGCCGAAATTGCACGTGGGATATGCTACAAGCAAGACATGTCTCATGCGAGGAAGCAAGTGAACGATGAGCTGAAGTCTTTACCACTTGAAAGCAGCCAAAGGTTGAGGGCCGCTACCATGATTGTCAACAACACTAATCACGTTGATCTATTTTTAGCCTATCCCAGGAGGACAAAATCGAGTGGGTGTGCATGCTCTTGGGTGGTTTTATTTGAGAGATGTGAATATGAGTTTTAAAAACTTTTGGGTTTTCAAAGTGCATGCCTTGGGTTGTGAATGTGCATGCTTTTTCGGGTTTTGAAAGTGCATGTTTTTGGGTTAAAAGTGCATGCTTTTGGGTTGTGAAAGTGCATGCTTTTGAATTTTAAAAGTGGTACATAAGAATTGTGAAAGTTTTTACTTCTAGGGTTTAAAAAGTCCACAACCCTGTAGTTCTGTTAATATAGTTCGTAAACATATTGTATGAAACCTATTGGAGAATTGTGTTGATATAGTTATGATTGGCTGAATTTGTACTGGGATGAGGGCTACTTATTTCCAAATCTCGTATTGTGTTGACATAGTTTTGACTTTTGATAGACAATGATTTCCACCATTTCTTTTAGGAAGTCTTCTTTTATGTTGGTTTATGGCCTATTTGTGTTGCTCAATTCCAGAATTTTCAAAGTGTGTTTTCATAGTTTTGAATTGCAGAATAGGTAGTGCTGAATTCCACAATAACCCTATTATCTAGTATTCAAACCACATGGACCGATTTGAAATTGAAACAAATAACACCGAATGATTTGAA
Organism: Arbutus unedo; assembly: GCA_014822125.1. Classification (NCBI taxonomy): domain Eukaryota; kingdom Viridiplantae; phylum Streptophyta; class Magnoliopsida; order Ericales; family Ericaceae; genus Arbutus; species Arbutus unedo. Next base: position 4,161 of record JABCMJ010000737.1, read on the forward strand.
ACTAGCTGACACATGGAATGGTTTTGGGACTATATGGGACTGTATTTAACATTCCTTAAAATTTTCTTTCCTAATTTATTTGTAACCTTTTGCAATCCGTATGTTTGTTTCATATTAAGCTAGGAATGACAGGCAAAAAATTTTACTATGTTGTCCACGTAGGACGTACCTTGGAGGTTTACGATTCTTAGGCAACTTGCAACCAATAAGTCTCCGGATATTCACGTGCACTTTTTAAGAAATTTGGGACTTTTAAGGAAGCCAACACTGCATTTCTTACGAACTACACTTTCACCAAGCAGATTGAAAGGCAAGTAGCGGATGACACTCAAGTCTTGATGTTACAAATTGTTGAAGAAAGTGCAGCGGCCACCAGTAATACGCATAAAGAAGTGGTTGGACAGTCACGATGTGGCCATAACCTTGTTTGGTTCACTCTCGGTGCCATTACGTCCCTATTTGTTCAATATATTGTATGGTACTTTTTTTTCTAACGATAATTAGAATTAAACTTCATGTGGATTTATGTTGGATAATTGTCTTCTGTTTTTGCGAAAAATATGAAAACTGATCTAATGTAATGCCTTTCTATTTTACTATGTTGTTTTTTGAAAAATATGTTGATATATAAGTTCTATGAATTTTTTTATTTGATTAATTTTTTTAAAGTAAAATAAAAATTAAATTTGTAGACCATAACCATTAAGCTTAAGTCGTTCAAAAAAAATTAGAGTTAAAAACCAAAAGTGATCAATCAAAAATTGAAAGGCAAAATTGAAAACCTTAATTTTTAGTCACATCCTCCCTCATACAAACAAACACTAGCCTTGGACTATTAGTTCAATCCTGAGTCCTAAACAAACACAATTTTCAATTTCAGACGTGGTATTAATAATCCTTTGATATTACTAATCTTATCCTAATTCCTATTCTATAATTTTAAAATCTTTTATAAACGGGATCTTAGAGTGTCCTCTAACTAAAATACTGTCAATTAGTACTACCGAGTTGTTAGCCTTGCAATACTCAAAAGGCCGAAAAGCAGACGAAACACTAGAAGACTCCATCCGTCAGAAGACGGGAGAGAGTATTCTCGAACCCCACACCACAGAAACCCATTTGCAAGAAAATCAAATAAACCAATGAATTGTGCTTGATTTAGGACGCAGCACATTGGATCGTAAGACTTCTGATAGATAGTACCATCGTTGGCCTTTTTTAATTGGGCTAGGATCATGAATTTGTGGGTCAATTAACCCAAGGGGTAAAATAACGTAGAAACAAAAAAAAAAAATCCATTTATGAGTCTTAATTTGTGAGTTAATTATTTCAATATGTTTTCCCAAATCATCCATTCACGATCCATGACAGAAACGTTGCCTAGGTCATGAAATTAATTCGGATAGAAGGAAGGTAAATCAAATAGACAGCATCAGGGTAGATTTCTTATTTCATTTCTTAATTAAGATTTAAGTAAGAATCCATTTATTTCACGTACCCCGTGAATTTCCAGAAACAGCAGTTTGAGTCACAAACATATAATTTACACCTGCGTCCAACTACAACAAAAATATAAATTGTTACTTTACTGTACATATACTGACATGAGAATTCATAAGCATCCAACTATCACCAAGGGGCTATGCAATTTGCTGCATAATCTACAAGAAAATGTGATTGTGAGTAAAACGATGGTTTAGGCAAGGAATAAAACGATGGTTTAGGCAAGGTAGTTGTATATCTGAGGGTTGTTCCTGTCCCGCTCTAGGTACTCCCGATCAATGAGGCTTTCGATCCTTTTCTTCAAGTCAGCTGGCTTTATTGGAAACTTCAGCTGCGTCACCACAACAAAAGCAATTTCACCCCACACACTACATGACAGTTCAAATTCACCCTAAGGTTGTGTTTGCGTATTTGACTTATTGAGAGGAAAGGAGATGAAAGGAAAAAATCAGTCAACATATCTACTTTTTTTCCCTTCATTTCCTTCCACATATCTGAAATCCCAAAACACACCCCACAAGGAAATCTTTCTCTTATCTTTCATTGAATGCCCCAGTAGTAATCAATCATATTAGGTAGACTAGGCTACAAAAAGTAGTTTCTCAATTGACCAAAATGAAGCCTATAAAAATAGAACAATTCTTCAGTTCCTCGATATGAGAAGAATGCATAGGGATTCAATGGTTCAAGGCTGTGACGTAAGAACTGTGTATTTTAGTGAGGTGGCATCACTTAATTGGCCGTTCAGAATTTAATCTCCCTTTCTTAATGCAACTGAACAACCAGAGGAAACTCGAAGCTTACACAGTGGACCTGAATTCTACCCACAACCCTTTTTTTGGGGGGAAAATGTAAACAAACAGAAATTCTATCACCTGCTGGAAGAGTTCAGTGATCAAAAGCGTGTGACTTAGAACTTTCCTTGTCTTCATTATCCGAACAATAGCAGCATCAACCTGCATGAGCCAGATAATAAGATAATATGACTACTTGGCCGCAATTTAGGACATCCTATGGTATTACCATTCATACTTAAATGAATATGTAGCCATTCGAATGGGAGCAAAGACCTGATATTGACGGTCCTGGAACACTCTTTCAGTCGTGCTTGTGTTCTCTTCGACTGTTTCTTTCATCTGTATAGCATTTACCTAAGCCCACTCACACCAAAGTTAGCTTCAGGTCTAATATATCTCAGGTAGGATGCAATTCCACCACAAACCATGTATAGAATCAAGTGGCACAAATGGGAAAGGCATTAAATGGGCATGGAAAATATCAAAATTCTTTGCATTGAATAATCTCAAATCTGCAACATTTTCCAGGCTAATTTCATTTTCGATTGCCATTATTCTTACTACATAATTGAAAATTACCTTTATACGGTAGAGAGGAGCAGTAAATCCTTCATTGAACTCAAATAAATCATCATCCTCGACTTCTCTCCCTTTGGGCAACTGCATAAAACTAGTTTCTCAAAAGGGGCAAAGGAAGGAAACAGATCCCAAATTCCCAGGGAAGAGATAGACAGAAAAACCAACGTCCTGTATTTAACCTCCTACCTTCTGAAGGACACGAATTTTTCCACATGCAAGGGACTGCAGAGTCCTTCTCAACTCCTTATCCTCAATGCTTGTAGAATCCTTAATATCTTGAAAGCTAAGCTTTTGAGCATCGTTAAACAGCATCAAAACAACAGTCTGTGGCACAACACAGAAACCCCATCTGAACTTCGAATGCTTGCATTGTACGTGGCTCTTATTTGGCTCACATAAAAAATAAATTAGCAACATTTTAAGAAGAAAAGGAGACAAGTGCCTAATGAGACTAACCTGAAATAGGGAAAGCGCCAACTCCTTTCTACCTTTTGGGAATTCTGCTTTTAACACACAATGTCCTAATGAATTTTGCCACATTAATCGCCTCCCACTATACTTGCTCAAGTAGAACTCCTTAAAAATGTCCTGCGGAAGAAAGCAAAAGAAACACGTCAGCCAAACATATAAAAATGAAAAACAGTAGCCAAAAGCAACAAGTCATTGACTTGTGTGAAACCTGATACACATTGAGTTCATGCGGAAGCCGAACATCCATAGGTGGATATGTTGGCCAGTACCTGCAGCAAGCCCACCACATCCACTATCAGATTCTCTCAAAAACTTTCAAAAGAAGCATTATAGACTTCCATTCTTGAATACTAAAGAAAAAACAACAGGAATTAGCATACCCGGTTGTTAAAACATGTACGCTCATCTCTATCCCTGATGGGAGTTTTGTCCTGGCCTGGGAAGATTGCTTGAATGATTCATTTATCTCTTTCGACAATTCAATGTCCTGTAAAATATTTATCAAACATAGTAAAACTATATTACAATGCCCTCTTTACGAACTTGCTATACAGTCGCACACATGCAAGTCAATGATGCTACGGTAAATAGATAAAAAAATAAGATCCGAAGTGGTGGTCTTCTACAAACTAAGAAGCTCATGCAGATATTATTGATTCAACCCAATCTTTCCAACTTACTGCAAGACCCAAAAACTGAGTCAAGCTAGGAAGAAATTATTTAAGTTCATATACTACTGAGCGCAGCATACTAAATACTAATATAAGTAAAATATGAAATATACCCCAACAAATAGGTAAAATTTGACACTTCAGAACAAAGACAAATCTTGATCCATTTCTTTTTCCTGTTGCAAAGATATTTTTGGTCACATCAGACAATAGGTTGTACAGGTCCATACTAATAAATTGTTTCTGAATACTGTAATAATTTGTAATGTATGTTTATTTTGCAAAGATCATCTCATAATTGCTGAAAATTGTGAACTAGATAACAAGCAAGGTTTCAGAAAAATCTGCAGCGGTCACCGCAACAGTGCAACATGGTTTCCTAACAGTAATGGTAACCGGAGACGTAATTATTATTTTTAAAATATTGCACATTGTAGAAAAACAAAAGCAATTATATCTTTGTTTTAGGATAACATTTGTTGGGTTTAAAACTAGTGTTCGGAGACTTTTCTTTATTTTCTATACCTGATCCAGTATATTTTGTACTTTTGAATCATTTATAAGTCGTTTAGGCAATAGGTTTTATGAAGTGTACATTTTCTTTTGAAATTCAATCACGTTGTAAGGAGATTCTCAGTCACAGGCATTCCAATATGGAAGATCAATAGCCGAGCAAAAAAAAAAAAAAATATATGGAAGACCAATAACTTAGGCCAATGGTTCAACTCCTTAGTATAAAAGTAAAATTTTATCATGTGTAACGATCTAGCCTTTCCCATCCCTGACTTTAAGAAGATATGCAATAAGGACCCTATCTACAAACGCAACCACTCTTTTGGGGTTCTTCGTTAGTTAAAGCATCCAACTCCAAACCAACAACAATGGGAGAACAAGCCACAAACACGCATATATAAGTTCTTGGAAGTGATAATTAACCGATGTAGGGCGACATCTACACTCCCCACTTACGAATCCTAACTCGCATGAATCCAGAACATAGAGATCACAACAAAACAAAATGCTCTAGTGAAGCGAATCAATCACTAAGGAACTACTGAGAAGCAAATGTACAGACACGGACACGACACAGCATGGGCACGCCGAAGATGTTATTTCTTCAAAATTAAGAGAACATGTTGGGGACATGTCGAAGATCATATAGGCTTGTATTATTGTGCATCTTATGTATTGGTATAGAAGTCCAAAACATGAGTTCTATCAAATTAGGATTGCAAAAAAGATAATATCAACATTGTGAAGATACAAATCACGGATCACCAGGCACGGGAGCAGTATTCTTACCTTGGGTAGGCAAACATTAAAGTTTTGTTGTAACATGGGAAAGGCGGTGTGCCAATAGACATTACAAATTAGTACAACAAAAATATTAGAGATATTTTCGATCAAGAATACAATTACAAAAATATACTCATGTAATTATAAATGGATACAATCTTGTGCATCCATATCTATTCCAAAAGGCAAAACATTGAACCCGGTGGTAAAATTTTATAGATGCATACAACCATAGAAGGACGATTACACAAACTTTAAAAAACAAAAAACTTGGATAGGCGAGTGTTAGATTGTAAAAAACTTTGGGCGGGCACACTCATATAACTTCGATGAATTCAGAAAGAAACTACTATGCTTCTAAAAAAATATTAAAACTTGGGCAGGGTGATCGCTGGGCTCATCTTCCCCCGTCCATCATAACTAAACAACCATCGATAGTTTGACTCTGGGCCAACTTATAAAAAATGTAGCTTAACTTTCTCATGTGTTCTTAAATGTCCCTAGAGTATTCCCAACTTACTCTAAAGTAGTTTTTTTCAAAAGTGTTGAAGTGAGGCAAAGTGCACTGAGAGAGCTTCAATGTCCCGAGGCAAGGCACACAAACATAAAGCGCAGTTGAGGACCTTGAAATGCGTGCCTTGCTGCGAGTCGCACAAGCCTCACACCTCAAGGTTTTCCTTGAATTTGTACTCAGATTCAATTACAACCATTGATCGCTAAGGATTAGAACATGGGGCAATACGCTGGATAAATATCCTACAAAGTGAGGGGCTCTAATCATTAGCCCAAGTGAATCAGATGAAGCAAATCCAACAAGAAAACTATTAAAGAAAAGCTGTTGAAACCAATCGAATTGTTCCATTCCAGCTTCTCCCTTCATTTTCCTCTTTGAATGCTTTGCTTTCTTATTCTCTATTTCTTTCTTTTTTTTTTTAAATTTGTTTCTGGGCTGCTGTTATTTTTTTTCCTTCATCTCCTTCAATGGTTTGTTCTTTTATTCTATACCCATTAGCTATTACTTCTGTTGTTCGGACTGTTTTGCTCTGTTTTTCATTTCCTGCTGCCTTGTTCTTCTTTTTATGGATGTATGCTTTCGTTCGTATTTGATGATTTGAATGTTATATCGTATTGTAGATGAAAATTTTAGAAGTATATGCTTATACTGAAAATTTAGCCTATATCATTACAACTTGCGCCTCGCTTCGATGAGACACGTACCTTGCCTCGCGGCTAGGCTCTAGAGGACAATGGCTCCTCGGTGCACCGAGAGCCTTTTAAAACATTGCTCTAAAGTATCCATAACATCCCTAACCAAAAGAAATATAACAACAAAATCCGATCCGTATTTAGACATGCCCAGCATGTGTCCGAGGACTGTCGTAACGTCCATGTCAGACTTTGTCGGTACATGAATACGTGAGTCCGACAAAAAGGTTTGTAGTCCTTAGACCGGATATGTAGACCCTTGCCAAAAAATCTCCAAAAGCCTCTCTCTAATACTTGATAAAGTAACCCACTAAAATCTAATACATCAGAGAGACTGTCTATACTCGTATAGGTTTTGGATGTGATAACCAACCGATGTTGGACAAGCTGTAACATAACTAAACATGGTGGAAAGGGCTTCGAAATTGTTTCAAGACTTAAAATTAACTTTCATAAATCTATGGCAAGTGATGTTGGTGTGGATGAGGAATATGTGCAAAATTCTTAAATTCAAGATGAAGCCTTTGCCAAGCAAATACCTTGGTCTACCTTTAGGGGTAAGCCCACAAAGATGCAGCACTTCGAAACCTGTGATTGACAAAGTTAAGCTCAAACTTTTCAGCTGGAAGAGGCAATTTCTCTCTTTTGGAGGCAAGTTGGTGCTCATAAAGTCTATATTATGCAATCTACCTGTCTACTATCTTTCATTGTTCAAATTGCCGGCTAATCTTTCATTGTTCAAATTGCCTGCTAATGTAGCCAATGAATTGGAAAAGATCCAAAGGAGGTTTTTATGGAAAGAGTCAGAGAAGAGTAAAAAGATTCACTTGGTAAGATGGGAGAAGTTTACATGTAGTAAAGAACAAAGAGGTTTGGGAATCAAAAGTATTAATACCATAATGCAACCATGCTAATTAAATGGTGGTGGAGCTTTGCATCAGAAACAAACAGCCTATGGAGGTTAGTGATGTGTGATGTTAACAATTGTGATTCTTGGTTTCCTAATGTGGGTGGTCTTAGAAGGTGCTCAACCATTTGGAGGGAGATACTCAATGTAGAATTCGAAAATATTGAAATGTTGGAGTCATTCAAGAGACAACTTGGCTTCAAAGTTGAGGATGGACGAAGAATCAAATTCTGGCTGGACTCGTGGACTTAGAATGGCCAGTCACTACAATAACAGTTCCCAAGATTGTATCAAATAGTGATGAATGGTGAATCCAAGCAGAAAGTTATGGTTGCAATCAATGATTTAGGAGGGGAAGAGGGTCTTCAGTTTTACCTTCAAAAGGCATTTGTACTCTTAGGAAGCAGATAATCTCAGAAATTTAACAACCTTATTGAATGATTCACCATTTCAACTAACTAATAGAGATATGGCTTGGAATTTGGAACGTGAGCTCTTATGGTATTTTCTCTATTAAAGTAGTGTGCAAACAAAATGAATCATTAATTGATCATGCAGCTCATTTACCAATTAAGTGCATTTGGAACAAATGTTCTCCCCCTGGAGTGCAATTCTTCACATGGTTAGCCTGGTAGGGAAGAGTGAAATCTGAGGAATTCCTATTGAAGTTAGGTATTCTAGACCATTGAAGTGCTTGTTGCAACTTTTGTAGGCTTGAAATATTATCTATGGATCATCCTCTCCTCAATTGTGATAAGGTATGGAGTTTATGGTCTGATAGTGAATTGGTGGGCTATTCAATGGGCCTGCCCTCCTACTATAAAGGAACTTCTGCTATGGTGGCAAAACAAGAAATTCACGAAAAATACTGACAAGTTACCTAAAGCAATCTAGTTTGCCGTACACTATCTCGCTTTAGTCCATTTGGAAAGCAAAAATTGAGATTCTTTTCAATGGTATTAGGTATAGTCTTGATGTCTAATCCTTATTGAGCAGGTGAAATGTTACAGTAGCTTTTAGATTCTAGCAGAGTAATTGGAGTTGGAGGTATTTTTCAGTTTTTTTTTTTCATTTAGTTTTATGTTGGTTCGTATTGTTTGCTTTCTGACACAATCTCAAGGTTTATTCTTGGTCTATTAGAAAGGTTTTGGGGAGTTCAGTTTTATTTCTGGCACTTTCTTGTTGGGATTTCTATTTGGTTTCCAAGTTATCTCAGTAAGGTCCTATAGGTGGTATTTCTATTGTATTTCTCCTTCTTGGCTCATTTAGGATTGGTTGGGGAGGGTCATGACATTAGGAAAGGTGTTTTGGTCTATGTGGTCCTATCGCTTTTTTGGTTGATCACTTATATAGGATTGGTTGGGTTGGATCCTGGTGGACGCCTTTGTCTTGTATCAAGTTCTTATCAGCGCTCCTTTGTCTTGGATCTGCTGATATAAGGATGTTGCAATTTGGCATCCCTTATGATGTGCTGATCAGTGCAATAAGGCTAATGTTCTAATGTTCTGCTGTCTCACCAAATGCATATTTTGGCCCTGCCGTTCTTCTCAGTGATCTCAATATTCTGCTGCCATTGCTGCTCGTATGGTTGGTTCAAGACTTGCTGCTGTTATGGACGCCTCAATACTGATGCTGCTCTTCATTCTAGTTTAGGAGGAGTATCGTAACCATGGGATTTGGGAATGTATGAATACCCCTTTGCAGCTAAACATGGGGATGTTGGTTTTACTATTTTCTGTTTTGTTTTCTATCCTTTTTTTCTTTTTGTTGAATCCTTCTCAACCGTGTATTTCCTTTGGCCGGCATAAGATTGTCGTCCGTTTGGGTGCCAACCTGATTGAGATTCTTTCACTTTCATAGTGATTCCTTCTGCCTTAGGTTGTTTCCTTATTGTGCATTCTCCCTATATCAATAATATTCTTCTTCGCCTTTCAACAAAAAGTGTAGTTCTTAACTATTTTAGAAGCTTTATGACCCATAGGAAAAACTAGGGCATTTAACAATGTAGAATGCAAAATTAAGGTGAACCTATAAAGGAACACCCACAAAGGCAATCCCTACGAAGCATGAATACTTCATTTAGGTCGAAATATCTATATCTAGTTAGGTATCCTCCCATATCCAATGTTCATATTCCCAAACAATAGTCAAACAATATTTTCATCTAATCTACGATGTGTTGGATAAGGTATCAAAGACCCACACACCACATACAGAAGAGGGTTCCGGATGTGTTACGCGCTAATACTCACAACACATGTTGTGATACAAAACGCCACCATTTTTGCTCCCGTTTTATTAGAATTTAATTGTCTTGGAAACAAAAACTGCACCATTGGGCTACTCAATGGAAACAATAAAAATGGTGTCCGTTTGCGCAAGTGTTAAACAAAACACAATGGTGATTCTTTAGTTCTCTAGAACATTGGATGCCACTGATAGTCCAGCGTCACTCCAAAAACGTCGTCGTTCATTGCCGTTGATCCTCCATGACTAACAACCCACCGTTGCGCCACTTGCCTTCGCTTGTTTCACATTTGCTATGCAGATACATTTATATGTGGCTGTATATGCGTGTGTACACATTTCATGTTTATTAGCATTTGCATCGACTACAGAATCATTAAGACCCTATAACTCTACTGAAATTGCTGTTCTTTGCATTTATTATAGTCTAATTGAAATTATGGCAACAAAATGGAATTAGGGCAACCTGAAGTCTCTTTCACATTATTATTCAAGGTTTCGATTAGGTTAGAAATGGAGGACCAAACTTGATACTTGTTTACCTGCTCCTTCATTATAGATCTTCATTTTTTCAGTTTTGCTGCAGAAAGTTGGTTTTGTATGGAAGAATGTCGAAACAACTACATTTTGCCATTTATGGGTTCATTAAAGAAGCACAAAACGGTTGGGCTTGTTCTCTCTGAGAATCCCGCGTTTTGTACCCAATACCAGCCCTACAGAAGTGGATACATATTTACCCTGGCTTAAATTCGTCTAACTCGGAACCATTAGTTTTTTCATTTTGTACATATGGTGTTGACTTTGGCCTCAATTTTGACATTAAGGGAAATGAACATTGAGCCAAGGAAAGAAATGGAACAAATGGAACAAAATTTGAGAAATTATGTGAGAAAGTAGGTGCAACGTTAAATAAAATTTGATAAATAGGTGAAAAACAGAACTTCCAATTAAAGGGACAAAATGATACTATTGTTAAATCTTTGGGGATAAAGTGTCAATAGCTCTTTTTCAAAAGAGACCTTCATAGGGTGGGTGGGTGCACGCATGCGCGCATTTGTGTGTGGGGGGAGGGGGGGAATCAAAGAATCAATAGTACATCAATCATTAAAATATAAAATTATTGAAGACTATTAGATTGTTAATCACCAATTCATCTAAAAACTTGAGCCGTTAGAGGAGAGGGATAACATTAGTATTTATATTCTCAACATAGACATATTCCAGTTGTATATATCCTAACTTTTCAGAATTTTTCTGTATGATCATCCTTGTGTCCATGTCCCATATCATCTCCATCAATTCCCATACGTACGTGAGTGCTTCCTAAGCAAATGCATTTCGTACAGGATAATCAAGTGGACAATGAGACAGAGAGCATACAACTGTGGATTAGGTCCAGGATGGACAATAAGCCATCATGACATGCTTTTGATCCAAATCTTACCTGAAGTTCCATGACATCCTCCTGATCAGAAACTTGCATTTATAATAGACACAGGACCAAATCCCAGGAGTAAATTGCATGATCAGCTAGGTTCAAAGTTTACATTTTTTAGACCATATAATTCGGATGTTATTCTAGCTTATTATTGTACAATTTGTCTTTACATTATTCTCTAGTACACTAGCAGCGGCTTTTGGGATAAACAGCTTGAAAGATGGCAGTTTGTAGAAATTATAAAGCAGATTACAACATAAAAAGACATTTATCTGCAAATATACATACCTTGAACATTCCTTCAAGTTTGTTGGTAAATTGGCTACCACACTCAGTTTTTAACTGTGAACAATGAGAAAACTACTTAATATGATCACAAAGGTGAACTAACTCTTAATATGTAGAGAATCTTATATGTACAAATTTGAAAATCAATAATACTTGGCTAAATGAAGAGAGTGGGAGCAACCTCACCTTTGAAATCATCGACTTCTCTGCATCAATGGAAGCAGTCTTTCCCAAGAGCAGTCTCTTTGCAAGATCCTTCTTATAGAATGCTTCAAACACATCCTTACCCTAATTAACAGGAAATAGAATATGCCATGTTTACTCAAAAAAAATTACTGTGGAAGGAGGACAAGATTCACACTCACAACCCAGCTATTTCATTTGATACTATGTGACACCACTTTTACCATTGAGCTACAATTTGTTAATTATGTCAAGCCGTGATGATAACACGAGCAAACAAGTTCTAAGAAATAGAAACAACAATAACAATCTAAGAAGAAAGCATGGAAAATGCCTCTGGGTTACCTGTATAAACCTGAACAGAACCAAGACTTTATCAAGTGTACCCTCCAATTCCTCTTCAGATGTACCCTTATTCCCAGCACGGAGCCTCTCGTCCAAAAATTTCGCAATTAATTCAGCGGGCCGGTTCTATCAAAAATGACAAGAAGATAATCAGTGACGGCACGCTAATATACAACCGAATAATGAGAAGTTTGATCCAAATTGACAACGCTGTCCAATCTAAGGATAGCATAGCTTGATTATCATAGAATTAGCCTTTTCAATCTCATATCCCACATAAATCAATGCACTCTTTCCACAAGCAACAACCCATGCCTTTCTTTCGAAACCAAGAAAATGGGACGAGGTTGAAGAACTTTCAACTATACAATCATCGAATCTCTGCAAAGTATAAATAGTCATTAAGATTAGGAGTTCCTGCATTTACTGCAGAGGTTATCATGCCACAATCATGTAACCCAGCAGTTTTGTCATCTAAAAGATAAAGATAAACAAACCATGTGATTTCCTTCTTCTGTTTGAAAAAATCCAGATAGTTCACTCATCTCGAACTATCGAAGCATTCAAACTGGATGCATGAGTAAAATTTGAGCTTTGAAAGAATTAGAAGGAAACATCATGAATCTCCAACTGGAAAACCTACTCCTAAGAGCATATGAAATAAGGCTGATAATACTGCTCAAGAACAAGAAGAATACGCTTCGCAACAACAGCAATATTTAATGAACTCCTCCACCCGTACTTCGAAATTGCATTTCATTATACCATCCTACTGATCTTACCGATGCCAGATCATGATCTTATAATAGCCGTTGTTTGGTTTATAACTATTCAACCTCAGTTAAAGTGAGGGACAATATCTTTCTTGACCTCTTGATATCACTTAATGAGCCTGTACACCAAAGAAAAGGATCTTTTGAAGAGAAAGGAAGTAACAGCAAAATTGCATTCGTACAGTGCCTTCCCTACTTCTTCTTCACACCTACTTTCGTGCTTGATTGTTTTCTAGGGAGGGAATAGAGGAATTCAGTCTACTTCAACTTCCAAACCTACGAAAGAAACGAACCCCCCACACCAACACGCGCGTATGCCAGTGTTTTTCCCTCCCACAAAACAAAGCACGAAAGCCTAAAGACACCATTGTACATATACATTGGTAGGTTCTGTATTATATACGCCAATAATGGCAGTACAAGGATATGATTTCAGAAAACAGATCCATATAGCTGAACCCACAAAGTGAGAGAGCCTCGTAAAGTAGAGTTAATATTGAAATTGAAGCAAAACCAAATATCTTAAAAGATCATACTGACCTGTCGGAAATTAATCAGATGCTCAAAGGCATCTTTAATAGTGTTGGAAAATGCTTCATTCTTCGTAAAGCTTTCTTCCCATATGGTATCAAGAGAAACCTTAAATTCCAAGAGGCATGATACCATATCTTTGTCTTTCTCTTCATCCGTAACAATGCCCTGCCCAGTTTTCCGGATATAAGAGCTAAGGGCCTGCCTTAATGATTCAAGGGCATTGACTCGAGAGAAAAGTAAGTACATCCTCTGAAGATCTTCAATACGACTCCCATCCATCAGCATCACAAAGCCCTGGATAGACATAAAAAACACTAAGCAACTAAAGCAGTGAACTTCTGGCACATGAAGATGATCGTACAAGCAATAACAGAATGGAGTATCAAAAAGTGATAAATTCACACCTTATCAAGAATTGCAGATATGTGGCGTTCAAGAAGTTGCCTTTCCGCAGTTGCTACAAGTGGCTTTCTTGTATTGGAATCCAGGTAGAGTAAACATCTTTCATGTTCTTCATGCAACCTTATCTGCAAGCAGTGGCGAGCCAGACATTTCATTCATTGGATTCAACTATAAACACAACGTCAACAATCTCTGCATCATAAGAAACAGAGATGAACTAGTAAAAATTTTGTGCAGTGAAAATATGAAGTTTCGAATTTATACTGTCCCACAGAGTCACAGACTACAAAGAGTTCTTCGCATTGAAACCTTTGCAGGATATTAATACAATCAAACATGTTTCCGAATATGTGACGCCATTTTTATGGCTGATATATACATGTAAAGGGGTCTTTAATTAAAATAAAAACCTGAAGGGACAACTTAGAAAGTCTGTTTTTATATTTTGGGGAAACAACAAGCCAAAAAATAAATTTAAAGGGCCTATTCAATTTTAGAGGAAGTAAATTCTCCAAGTGTGTTTCGTTGATGGACCCTTTCTTATTTCCCTTCTGCAAGAAGTTAAATAAATGGGTCGGTGATTAACTCTTAAACTCCCCATGATAAAAGGGATACAAGGCCGCGAGAAGAAAATGATCAGCTGCCCGACTGGGCCCTATCTACCTCTGCCGCCATCTGCAAGGCTAGATTAACCAAAAAATCTCCCAACATTAACTCGCAATCAAGAAATATAAAGTCATAAGAAGCAAAATCTGCAATTTCCTTTGGACAAAAAGATAAAAAGGTAACAATACAAAGCAGAAACTAGTCATACACAAAGTCACTTCAATATTTGAAAGGAGAAGGAAAATAACAACGCATACCTCTACATGCTTCAAGTAGTCTGGAACATCAGATTGCTGCATGTATTTGACACCTTCAGCAGCATAAAATTCAGATGTCTGATCGAGGAATGGCTTTTCAAAGCTCTCGGAGTAAATTCCTAAAGCAGTGAACATCTTCAAAAGATGGTTAAGGAGAGTTCTATCAACTGCTTCACCTAATCTGGAAGACCAAAACAAGAATGCTGCAGGTCACGAGATGAAAACTAAGTAGAGCTTATTCTGCCAAGAGATGGTTTTACGCTCCGTTATCAGGTCTTCATTATCAGGAATGGTGTATCGATGGCAATAAAATAATATAGCAACTGCATTTTGTTAGTCGATACAGTGTAAAGATTGTATAGAATATATATGTTTGGTAGGAGCAACAAAAAGGTAAAGGAGAAAATAATATAGCAACTGCATTTGGTTTAGTTGGCTTCGGAACAAAGAAAATTAACAAGGTACAGATTTATATTAAAAAAATCCCCTACTGTGGTTAGAAATCTTCGTTGAATGGAGACAATTTACAAGGGTAAATTTAACCTTAAAGATGGGTACACAATGCCCAAGATACAACAGCTGATATGGATCATTGAAAAAATAAAATGACCAATTTGAATTCATGGAGCATGCATTGGACATTAGACCCCCATCTTTGGGTTTGATTTGTTAATTTTATCGTATTCTTCTTATTTGAGATGGCTTTTAACGTTATACTTTCGTCTTGTTAGCTTTTAGAAGTTGAGGGTAGTTTACTAATGTTCAGATTTGCTGGATTTGAGTTGCAGTTTGGCTCCATGGGTTGTAATATGGGTTCACGGATCTTGCTTTGTTACATTTTTCAGTACGGGGATGATCACCTTTAATCACTATCGCTCCTACGTAGCGGTCGTCCAAAAACAATATTCCTGCCATACTGCTAGTGCTGCAAGCTTCCCCCGAAGCAAGCAAGATGAGATAGCTCTGCTTTCCATTTTTTGGCATTAGCGTCTGCTTTCTAGAAAAGGCTCATTTTCTACATCACTTACCGAGTTTGTGCCTGAGTGCACAAAAGTCAAATATTTAAATCAACTTTGCTTAGCCACCGAGTTGGACTTCCACAGATATATTTGTTTGTGCGTGCGTGTCTGATGTGGCACTATTTTGAGCCAACTGAGACTAGATAGTTTGGGCATGTGTGGGTAAAGAGCCCAGTCTTTCTCTCCTCTCCTTCACAACTTCATATCCTTTATACTCCTCTTATCAAACTAACCAAGCTATGACTCCTCGATTTCCATTTACAATGCCTAAACAACCCTAACTTCAACTTCAAAATTAATCACTAAAAATACCATATTCCTTCTCATGCCTTCCAGCCTTTTGTTTTGGGTACAACATATTAAGAAAGCAACTGTTGTCGATGCTCCAAAGCAGTGAAAATTTCAAAATAAACAACCCAAAATTTTTCTATGCCAATCTGAATTCCACCTTTCCCCCTTAAAACCCCACAAGAGTATGTGGCCGTAGCTCAGAGTAGCCGCGCTGCGCCAGAAATACAAAAAGCCCTGCCATGCCACAAGAAGGGCTCATAAACTGCGAGATCGGCATCCTCTTACGAGCCCGAAGGGGTAAATCATGACCGGAAAAAAGGCCTTATCTGTTTCTACCTAACAAAACACCAAATGTAAATTACTTTCCATTGCCAAAAACCACAGTGAATTCAACTATAGGTAGAAGAGGCCTAGGTTTTCCAAGAGGTCTTCCACCAATAACATCTACAATTCCCCTTAACTCTACCTCTACTTTCTCCCTACCAAGTAAGGGAAAGACTAATCAACTTTTTCGCCGCTTTCCTTGATGTTCTCTTCATTTACTTCTCCTCTTTCATTATCATTCTTTCACACCAAACATAGCATAAAGAAACTCATGTATATATCACATACTTAAACCAATAGAACCAACAGTTAAGAGATACACATCTGCAACATGTTTCCGAGAACATGGGGATATTCAAAAAATAATAATAATGTAGACAATTTTGCTTTCCAAAATCCAGCATCAAACAGCTAGTCTTATATATCTGTTTCATTTTACCTAGCCAACAAAATGCAATTCTCTACATCACTATAGTAATTCCAAAATGACAGACATGATAGATATAAACAAACAAAGATGTAAATAGCACCTAATAAAAGGTGCACCCAACTAGCATGCTTGAATAAACAGAATTTTACTACCGTCTGATGACAGAACCACCCTTGTCAGTTTACTACTTATTTTGCAGCACATTGTACTTCTATGGGTCTACCACCTATGTCGCAGACTAATAACACCGTACAAAATACACCAACCTAGCCTCATCATCTATTTACAATACCCTTGCTAATGCATTATTTGTTGGCATTGTCAGTACAATGCACTACCACAGACAATAATCTACAACAATGCTAAAGCCTCCAACACACACAAAGTTGCCACGTCAGCACAATTGACCAACACAAGCAACATAATGGTTGATTGAGAGTGAAATGAGCAGTTACTATTAAACAGAAGATTCGGTCTATCATGTGGCACATGAACTGAGGTCGGGAAAGGTGCATGTATGTGTCTGCGTCGAATTCATCTATATTGTAGTCAAATAACATGTGCCGCGAAAAAATATTCATGTTTCTAATACACTCAGTTCATTGTAAAGGATACAATGTTGTTTATAAGGTTCCATAAGGTACTTCACTATAACATTGGACGTGTCTTTGTAGTCATATATGGCAAAATGCCAAATTAGTCAAGAATTGATTGCTCAACACAGACACATAATCCATTTAAATAAATCCATGTAGTGCAGGTTCCCTCTGCAGATGCTCAAAAGAGTAGTCTTTTCTTTATGGAAACAAATATTCTTGGGTGAGAGGACAAAAACCTAAACAAAGAAATAATGGAAGCTGCTTATTAGAGCAAACGACAAGTACATTAGCATAAATCTGGTCATCCGAAAAAGCACAATTCAATGAAAATTGGAGTTAAGACATCTTCAAAATTCACCTTTCACTCTCAATCATTTTTAGAAGGCTGAATACAGTTTTGTGCTCAACTTCTGCAGCTAGTGAAAAATGTTTGCGGAAAAGCTGCAAACCCATGTCCCACAATGAGCGTGTGCTCGGAGTTTGTTTCACATACGTTCTATCAAGATACAAGGCTATACCACGAATCATCAACATTTGGTCACAGAAGTCCTGCCAGCATTTCTCAACAAGTGATAAGAAGACAACCAGATCTTCGCTTTTGCCAACTAAGGATTGTAGTGCAGCAGATATATGTGCCTCACATTCCTTTTCAATTCGTTGATAAAGACTTCCCCCCATCTTGTGCAGGCAAAGGTCATTGACAGCCTAATTATGACACAATGGTTTAATACCTATTACAGTGTGATTATATCCTAAACAAAGCAGGAAAATGAAGCGGCCCAACCCACCTGATAAAGCTTCTCCAAGCCACACGGATTTGGCTGCTTCAAGAATATGGCACTGATAGCGGATTTCAATGTTGCCCATGTATTTTCCTCAAAATTTGTTGGCAGAGTTGGTTTAGCTGCAAAGGTACAGAAAACAAATTAAGGTCAATAATACAGTACCCAATCTCAATAGATCCGTGAGGATGGAAAAAAACTTAATAGAATAGACACTTCTATCAGCTCCATCATGCTAATCTCAGCACACAATCACGTAGCTGAATGGAAGTTCGGTAGATGTCTTCTTGTAGACAAATTATCAACTCATGCACATACAACTCTCATTCTACAACAACCCACCTTCTTTTAGACTTCAGACTTCCTGCAAAAGATGGAACACTATGCACAACCTAGGTAATTGTGGTAGGTTTATATCTCATTGTCTTAAATGTAGCGAACTGGAGGACACAAAACTATTTAATCACTCTTAAATAATAGGGAGAAAACCTTTTCAAGGTGAGGACAGACATGTATAGGGAATATTTTCAAGAAGCATCAACATTCAATATGAATACAAAGTCCAACACAGAAAATCATTCAAGTTTCAACGTGTCTCCCTTTCCCCCTCCTCTTTCCCTTCTCACTCAACATGAGAAATGAGGAGTGGGCAATTTCCTTTCAGCAAAAGTGATTATTCAATTTCTCCAACCTATGATGCACCGACACACTTAAGAATGTGCATGCCTATGTTGAACACTTGTCGGACAAAGCACTACTATGTCATAGACATGTCCACAATCCAACAATATATTTTAACCGAGAAGCAAGGATATTGACATAGAACACAGAGAGGACACGGAACAGGCACGCGAACATGCGGACATGTCATTTATCTAAAATTAAGACAATGACATGGTCAGGATGCGGATGCGTTAAGTGTAATTGACTAAAATAAACACATATATATAACTTCTAACATATATGAATATATAAACATATGCAAAAACTACCCAAATAACAGGCCCAGAAAGCTTTCAACTATTAAACAAAGCCCATCAAATTTAGTGTTAATAGCTCTTGCATACAAAAACGAAGCACCTCTCTCAGTCTCTTTCACGAAGATGAAAGAGAGAGATTAGCATGGCTTTCTATCAGCCTCAATCATTAATTCTTATGCATTCCTCAACTTTGAACAGCCATATTTTTTGCTCCTCCTCCTCCTCCTTTATTTTCTTCTTACAGCTATATTTTTTTGCTCCGAGATTAGCATGATTGTATATCAGCATCAATCTCTATACATATCTATGGCATGTGTTCCAATCTCATCAAAGAAGTGGTGCTCCATCGCCCTCAATTATATATAACTACCGGATCAAAAAAGCTGCTCTACCAATTTGATGAAGAAAATAACTATCATATTAGTTTATCAATTACAGGTTGCAAGTGATGGTTCATCAACTGGAAACATCAGGTTTTTCATTCTTTTTTTCCTTATGTCAGGATTCACTAGCTAGACAAAACTTGAAAGAGCCATTACAGGCAGGGTTCTTCAACAACTAATTGAAGAACGATGGGCACCAAAGGAAATCTGCCTTCAATTGTTCTGGGTCGCTCTTGCTCTAAGACTATGCCCCAAATTTGCTCTATAGAGAGCTCACCCCAGAATTGTTTGTTGGGTTGGTTCAGACAAGCACAAACAAGCACCGGATGCAAAAGCAGGACTTTTGCTCTCCCAGGTCCTTGCCGATTCCTATCCTCATGGTGCAAAGTATAATAAATTATGTTACTCCCTATAGCAAAAATATGCTCGTAAACTGATATGATGACTCACTGTGCAGTAGTTTCGAGATTATACTGGTTTGAGTGAGATAACCCATCATCCCCTGACTAGTTGTGTTGGTAGCTTGGTGTAGTTTGACTTTTAGTGGTAGTGAAGTGTCTCGTTTGCCTCTTCGAATTTCCTCATTAAGGGGTGGTGTTTGCAAAAATGTGGATTCGAGTCAGCCGACAGAGTCAAATACCAATAATGACAATGGCATAGGGGGGAGCAAGACACTAGTTGCACTTAACTACTAAGTGACAGGGCATACACTAAGTTTGGGGACGACAAGGGTGATGTGCACGAGTCCTACTAATCCGACGAATACTCTAATCGAGGTTGCCATCGAGGAAACGGAAATTTCCTTACAAAAAAACTTTGCCATTAAAAGAGGAGAACATTCTATGAGAAGGTAGCTGACTTATCTAATCAGATTAGGTGAGCTCGGACCTATTGAGTTGGTCAACACTGCCCAAACAGGCTCGAGCCCATGTTTTTTGAGCTCGAGCCTATTTTTTTCCTTAAAAAAATGACGGAAAGTTGTGTCGCCAACTAATTCTCGTTCAGGCGATCGTCAAGCCCGTCTGGTCGCCGATTCTTTTGTTTTTGTTTTCTTGTTTTTTGTCAATATCTTTCTTTTTTCTTTTGCTTCTTTAGTTCGCTTTATTTGTGTATTACTATTATTTTCGTACTTTATTTTTGTGTCATTCTAACTAGTTGTAGATTGCGATGGTTCAAGCTGGGGGGGCGTGTCCTTTCCTCCTTATTTTCCACTATTCTATTAGTCCACCGAGGTCATATCTCTCCATTCTCTTTACTGTACATGCCTCTATATTTTATTGTGCTTCCAATGAAGACATTGTCTAGTTTAAGCTGGGAGGTGAGTATAATCTCATGTTGTGTGTACTCAATTTTTTTATTTTTGTCAAAAATGAAACATTCAGAAAAATAGAAAATTTAACAAAAAAATTAAGTTGAATCCTTCTTCTAGGGGAGATATCCAACTTGGTCACGACTGAATTTTAGAGATTCTGAGTGTCTGTCTTCCTTATACCGCAGAAGTGATAGTTCTTTATGCTAATAGCTTGAGAGTTTCTCTTGGCATCTCACTTAGAATTTTTGCGCTTCACGCCCAGTTGCACGTTAGTGTCTTGATTTTTGGGTGTGGTATGACTTGAAAGTTTTTTATGGACATTTTTTAGGAGGGGCATTGCTACGACTACTCTCAAAATCCTTTGTGAAATGGTACCATATTGTTACACTGCCATTATCTGAGATTGTAAAAAGTTGAAAGCTATGTTGTCCTTAGAAAAGGATTATAGACTATCTTTGTCTTTTGAGCTTATGAGTGAACTTTGGAGTGCTCAGAAATGTATGTTCTTTACCCTATTGGAAGAGAGAGAAAAAGGAGAACAACATTAAAGTATAATTAGAGGGAGACACATAGTCCATGTTGTGCAAAAAGATAGAATTTGAGCTTGATAAGATACTTGTGAATGGAAGGGAAGTAAGAGAGAAATTGGATAAGTTGGAAATAGGGCAATTCATTGAAAGCTTCACCCTATGCTTTTGGTTTGTTAAGCCTATTTTTGGAAACATGATTAATGACCCTTGTGTTGATACACTTCATCTTGTCCAAACGTATAACGGAATGAAAGTCCTTTTTGATAGCATGGTTGGATATGTGGACATGATTGAGATTGTGCTAGTATTGTTCTCTTGAAAACTCCCAATGTTTGGTATTTCTATTCATGAGGTGTGATAGTATGGTTCTCCTTAAAACCCCCAGTGTTTGGCATTTCCATTCATGAGATTATGTGTTTTTTGTCCTATTGTCTCTTTCATGTGTCAATAATGTGCCCGAGTTATTTGGAGTTGCATTACATAAACTCCGGTAGCATACACATGTTGAGAATACACTATATGCATCTGATTGAGCTTTTTTTTTGGTTGAGTTCATATCTAGAGATTTGAAGTCGAGACATGATTCTGCGAGCTTCACTTCAAAATTGAGCTCATGTTCATGCTAGATAAGGCATATCACATGCAGTAGGGATTTATGACTTGATAGTATCTTGAACTATGCATGTTGCCTTTATCTGCGTGACAAATACTATAACTTGTATTGAAATTCTTGGGCGTGATGTGTGTCAATTGGTTTTATACTTGCAATAGGAGAGTATTCTTGGTGTTTGTGGGTATCATCATTAGATACCCTCAGGAGACTTCACTCGTCCTCTAAAGGTCACATAGGAGTTTAAAGGCTTTGTTACAATCGCTCAATGCAATTGTGAGCCCTACAAAAGAATAGCAAAGTGTGAATTGGGAGCGTGATAAGTGTCATATTCATAAGCATATTCGATAAGCGTCGAAACTTTTACATGTAAGCCCTCCAAACAAAACTTTTTAGCCCTATATCTTAGTTACCTGTGACTTGTTCACTAATCCATTAATGATGATGAAGATGAAGATTTACTTAGTGTTGGTTTTGAGAATGATTAGTACATCGTTCTTACTCCTTAGGATAAATGTTTAGTTTTATTTCAACAAGTACTTTGTCAGATTTTACGTTTCAGTTCTTATCTACGCAAGTGTTGTCGACTATTTGACATTTGTTGGATGTTTTTATGGCCTTTTTAAGTGGTATGCTCTCTCCAAACCATTGTCTTGGTGTTTACTATTTCATGTATTGGTACATGCTATTTTTGTTATTTTCTCTCGTCTAGGTTGCCTCGCTTCACTAAGACTTGCGCCTCTTGCCTTAAATAACTATGCATGTTAGCATACAGTCTAAAAAACTCC
Organism: Arbutus unedo; assembly: GCA_014822125.1. Classification (NCBI taxonomy): domain Eukaryota; kingdom Viridiplantae; phylum Streptophyta; class Magnoliopsida; order Ericales; family Ericaceae; genus Arbutus; species Arbutus unedo. The sequence goes on from JABCMJ010000737.1 coordinate 26,712, forward strand.
CTGAGGTCCTACTTCATATCATTTGATGATGCTCAACATAAGCATCCTGAAGCATAGGTCCTTAAAAATGTATCTCTTGCCTACCCTAAATAGCATGCTACGCAATAATTTTGGTGCATGCTCTATCCTCTTAGTATGCTCCAGAGGAAATATTGATAATGCTTTCAATTAGGTCTAAGTTCTAACTCATAATGCTTATTAGTTTTGGGCTTTTTGGCCTTGAACTGACCCCTGCATTTACCGTTCATAGATATTATGACAATGGTATTTGAGGAATAGAACAGCAAGCCAAGACTAATACATGAAGTGAACAGGGCAGCAAGCCAAGACTTGTAAAAGGCCAGAATGAGCCAAAGTACAGTCCATATATCATCAAACAATCTCCATAGGTCCTCAACAAAAATACAACACTTGCAGCTTGAACTTGTAGTCTTGTGGAGATTCCATATATGCATCTTCAACTATGGGCACACAATACGTTTCTAGAAGTCATCATCGAAAGCCACAAGTCATTTGCTTAGTTGACAACAAGCAGAAATAAGCCGGATAATTTGTAACAACCTAAAAACATTTTAATTTAAGGTCAATGAAGAGGAAACAACAAACTGAATTTAGTCAAGTTTGTCAGCAATGAATCAACCTGATCAGTTCGCTCTAGCAACGATACCCAAAAAAAACTTCCAATCATAACTATAGAGTCAACAGTGTCCAAAAGAGCACTTGACACTAGGCATACACGGGCTAACATAACCTTGTCTGTTTTATATAACCCTAAGAGGCTAAAATAGTTACATACACAAGAAGCTCTATATTAACCAATACCAGATAAAGAAATCAAAGCAATTCTTCCTCGTAGTAAATTAAACAATAGCCACGGAAATTAATGCAATAAACATTGAGATTACAACTGAATCTCACTTTAAGCCCATAATACCACCAGCTAATCTACTCAAATTCAGAAATCAAAAGCTAGCAACCCAGTACTATCAAGATCATGTAAACTCTCTATCCAAGTGACGACACTCAACCAAAGTTGCCAACCAATGAGTAATAGATGAATCTTTACACAAATTTAACCCAAAACAGATGCATGACCAGAGATTAGATGAGGAAGTGACAAAATAAGGGGAAATTTATCAATGCCCTATCTATTAATCAGTACCCAATAAAGAAACTAAAGCAATTCTTAAGTATCAGTTAGTACGGTCAACAGTGGAATTAAGCAGGATAAAATCATGTTACACATGTCAAGATTACCCATGAATATCAGACTAAGTCTACAATAAAACTATCTAATTTAGATCAAATAAAACAATCAAAAGTTCAAAACCTAGGTTTATCCCAGATCATGCAAACCCTATATCGAAGTGTCCAACACTCAAACAAACAATAAACAGATAGAAACAATCCGTAGTGCTCATTTTGGATAAATGTGGATTGCAAATGCAGGGATTTAACAGTATTAGAAAATCAGTTAGGCTCAAATTAAGTTTGATAGCTTACCTACAGATTTGAATATTCAGTTTGAGAGCTTTATGGTGATGGACTCAGAACAAAGGATTCCAATAAAATACATATTTTTCACCTCCAACCCATCTATCACTACATTTTCACATGTCACCTAGAGCTCAACCACTTAAATTCTTATTGAAATTGAGCATCTAAACCATTAAATCCACATCTTTCCAAACGAAGCCTAATTGATGAATCTTTACAGAAATTAACCGTAAACAAGAAAATCAGCTAATGGCAAATGAATCGAACCTTTGACGAGCTTAATGACGAGCTTCTTTGCTGGTTGAGGAGGCGTCGCCTTCTTTCGAGACAAATTGGCGGTGACGCCGCTCGAGCCGGGGCCCACAACGGCGTCGATGGGGTGGTTGGGATCTTCGATCATTGGGGAAGAATCGAGGTCTGTGTCGAAGTGGATGTGCTGGGGTTGGGGTGGTTGTGGTTGGTGGTGGAGGCCGTTTTTGTTGTCGAGAGAAGAAGCGACGGCTTGGGACTTGGCCTTCTTCATCGCCGGGAAATGAACTCCGCTGCCGGAAGTGGTGGTGCGATAAGCCGAGCGCTTGTTGTTATTGCTGTCGTTGTTGGGATGAGACATACAGAAAGCGATCAACAGCTCATTGGAAGAGAACCCAAATACGACGACGAAGTGGAAGAAGAAAATGAAGCTTTAGAGAGAGCGAGTGAAAAATCTATTTGTTTTCAAGACGTGACTGGCATTTGTCAAATTTCAACTTTTTTTTGTTGGGGGGGGGGAGGGGGGGAATATTTTGATCTTAAAAGTACTTGAGCCGAAACTAAATGAACCACGATTCGATATCTTTACAAGTGTTATAATCCTACAATGTACAATATTCTGCAAAATCATTTCAAATTTTGTATTAATAAACCTTACTCAATCCCATAATATTATCCTTATTTTGATAAGAAAATTAAGATGGTAGAAGTTTTTGTTCTAGATCTAATTCCAAATATCATCTATATACAAGGTAAAAACTCATTTACGCTTTATGAACTTTCTTTATCTCTCACTAGCAAGGGATCATTAAGCGGCAGTATACACTACGACACAGAAACTGTTCGGCCAGATGGGTGGCTAATCGATCTATTGACGACTCAGGCATTCGTGACACTGATCGGTAGATTCTCATCCAAATCAGTCAATACCTGCTTGGATAGGCACGCTTGTTCTTATTAGGAAATCATGCGACGGGTATCAACCAAAATAGCCCATATGAGATGCCCCTGACTGCTCAGGCAATTCCAAAGATGGCGCTGCTAACTGCTCGACATCCTAGAGATAACGCCCAGGATTGGCGATGCACTCTTCCTAAAATGGAATAGAGACAGATCAACGGTCATGAAATTGCGTGAGATTAACCCCTTCCCAAGCCTGTTAAAGGTCATCTCCGGCCATGAGGCCATGTACGTTCTACGTTTTCCATACACACTTAATACATTCATGCCTGCAATCTACTTTTCAATTACTGACTTGATTGTCAGAGGGTCCTTGTCTAGAAAACTACCACCAACCACCGAATTTTTTTGTAGGAGCCAAGTTAGGAGCACAGGACTTTTCACAAGTTTTTGGCATCATCAATTTTGCGCTGTTTGTGAGAACGACATTCTCACTAAAACAAATTTAATTTAGAACCAGAAACAATGGTGAATGTGAGATCTACGAAAGGAGGTCGACAAGAAGGCAACGCTTCCCAAAACCATAATCATCTAGAGTCTAGGTGCAAAACCTCACCTAACTGGTGGCATGGTTAGTGGAGCAAAATGAAACCTTCGTGCGGGAGTTATGCGCCAGGGTTCCCCTACCACAAGTGGACCCACCAATGGATGAACCAAAGGAGGAGCCCACAGGCCATGGGGTTGGTGACCAAATGGAGAAAGAAGTAAATAGCCAGCCCGACAGGGGATGCGGGGAAATCCAAAGGAGGCCAGGAAGGGTAGCTCCCACATAAGACTCCTTTGCACATGGAGATAGAAATTAGAGAGCTTCGAGAAAAGCTCGAGGGCGTCATGAGACAAATGGAGGAGAGAGGTCTGGGATCCAGCGATGGGTAAGTGCCCATAACAAATCTGCCATTCACGAGGGTGATAATGGCCAAGCCACTTCTCCCGAAGTTCACAACACTACATGTTGATCTCTTTGATGGGTTGGGAGACTAGTTAGACCACTTGGAGACCTACAATGCCTTCATGACCTTGCATGCAGTCTCAAACGAGATAATGTGCTAGGCATTCCCCACGACTCTTAGGGGGCCCATTCAAGTTTGGTTCGAGAAACTCAAGTCCGAGATGATCAATAGTTTTGAGTAGTTGAGCAAAGAGTTTGTCAGCCACTTCTAAAATGGCCCAACACCCCACCAATCGGCCACCTGCCTTTTGAACGTCAAACAATATAGGGAAGAGTCATTGCTGGACTACTTCAAGTGCTTCAATGATGAAGCCCTACATGTGGATGAAGTGGATTATAAGATAACCCTCACGGCGTTCATGAGTGGTCTTCAACCGACCCAATTCTTTATCACTTGTCTGAGTGGCCACCATCAACAATGGTTGAGCTAATGATTAAGGCTCAACGGCATATGAATGTTGAATATGCCAAGGTGGCCGAGTAGAGGAAGTAAGTATGAAAAGGCTAAAATTAGAGCCTGTTAGACAGCAGAATAAGAGGGAGCCTTCGAGAGGGGGGCAGGATGAGCGGAGGAAATTTGAGAGAGGTTCGAAGAGTTTACTCCACTAGTTGTTCTTGCATAATAGGTGTTGATGCATATTGCAGATGAACTAAAAGTACGTTGGCCTAAAAGGCTCAAATAAGATCCAAAGAGGAGGGACAAGAGGAAGTAATGCTGGTTCCACCATGATCATGGTCACAATATGGTGGATTGCTTTGATTTAAAGAAACAAATTGAGGAGCTAATTCAGAGAAGGAAGTTGAACCGATTTGTGGCTAGTTGGTAGAATTTAGGCAAACAAGGGAGGCCTGAGGAGCGCCCCAGAGAGAGTTGGAGCTCGTCCAACCAATTGATGAGCTAAGAGGATGATCTCCCGGGGGGGGGGGGGATTTGCTGGAGGTGGTGAAACTAGTTCCTCTAAGAAAGCACACTTGAGTATATTAAGAATGAGAGAGATGCAGAGGCAATGGTTGTAGGCAGACCACAAAAATAGAGAAGATTGGAAGAGCAGTCCATCAGCTTTATAGAAAAGGATGCCAAGGGGTCCAACAAAACTCATGATGACCTGACCCTAAAGGTATTTAGCCATTTGGCCTTTGCTTTTGTCGATCATTTACATCGTTCTTTTCGTTCTGACTTTTTGTCTGTCTTGTAGATAAGTCGTTCAAAAAGAGTCCCCAAGAGACCCAGGTTGGATCCCAAGATTATTAAAAAATATAAGGATGGGAAGTCTCTAGCCAAGAAACCCAAGGTGGCCACCCGTGAGGTGGGAACTCTAACCTAGAAGGCCGAGTCTACCCTAGGGCAGCTACCTCTCTTGAGGCTGTGGCCTCTGTCGTTGTACCTCCGTTAGACCTATCGACCGGTCCTTCGATCATCCTTACTACTCAATTACCTCGCTCTCTTGATGCTAAAGGGCAAGATCCTACACCGGTCGTTGAGAGGGCAAGTCCCCCCGCAGACAATCTTCTACCTAATTTTTCATCTCCTATTGGGGTTGACCGGGTAGGCAGCACGACTTCTATACAAGGGTCCTTTTCTCTTATTGACGCCTAACGAATCGTTGCGTAGCTGATTGACCTTCTATCCTTTTGTCTTCACTGACCCCATTCCTGAGGGTAGCATGCTCCTTAACTCTGAGTCATGCTTGGAGTGTATCAATGCCCTCGTGGGTGATAAGATGTCTCTGCTGGGCCAGGTGCCAACTGCCACGTTGGCCCAAAAATTCTATATGTCACTGAGTCGGGTATGTTCTTAGGCACATTCGGCATTTCGTATTTTTTTTATGATTCAAATCGCATCTCACTGTCTTGCACCTTCTCTTGTTGATATCGCAGGTTTGCACTGAGGGGGTTAACCTATTGCTGCGTGCTCGGGACTCTGGAGAGATTGGTTTAGGTAGGGTGGTGCGGGATGCAGCTTTGGCAAAGCTGGCTTAAGCCGAAAAGGAGATAACGAGGCTCGAGGCCTCCTTGTCTGATGCCACTGAGCTGGCACATCAGTCCTAAGAGGAGAGGGAAGAGGCTCAGGTGATTACCGCCGATGCTATTTAGGAGTTGCTCGCTATACAGAGAAAGAGAGCTGACTTCGCTGACCTACGAGCCTATCAGGCATTGGCAGAGGTTGAGTCTCTTCGCTTAGCTTCGGAATTGCAGTGAGAGAGTCAGATTGTCGTTCAAGGGAAGGCGTAGACCCTGGGCGAGTGTCTGGCCTAGGTTTTTTCCGAGCTAGAGGTGGCCCTTAGTGCCGTCATCGACTCTTTCAAGTGATCGGAGGAGCACCAAGTTGCTCTGGCTTCCTTGTTCGACTCCGGCTTCAAATGCATGCGGCGGAAGCTAGCCAGGGACTTCCTTGAGCTGGATCTTATGGTGTATCACCTAGAAGACGACTTTGGGTCAAATGTAGATTAGCTAGGTTGTCTTGTTCTTTATATTTTTGTTCTTTTTCTCGCACATTTTGTTGTAAGCACTCTGTTTCATAATAGGAATGGCTTTCTGTTTTGTAACTGGCGCAACCTTTTCACGTAACCTGCAATGATTGTGTTTGTTCTTTCTTCAGTTATTCTTGCTCTAGTCTCTTCTTTCGTTTTTCCTTGGGACGAGTAATATTAGTTTACCCCCTGTCCCTTAATGGGCATCGCCTATGTGCTTGAAGGAGACATTTTTGTCCTCATGGGGCTGCTTGTCCAACGTGGGTCTCTTCGGGTTGTGTCTGACTCATAGTGCCCGATCAGTAATTTGCACTCTGCCCGGCTTGAAGACCTCTTGGGTCCGATTTGACTAGCGTTTTTCTCTCTACCTGCTCGAAACCCCTTGGGCCTTTTTCGACCAATGTCGCTTCTTTTAGCTCAGTCAAAAGACCTCTTGAGTTTTGCCCTATCAGCTTTTCATACTTTGCACAACTCGAAGACCCCTTGGGCCTATCCCGATTGGTGTCGTTTTTCTCGTCTGGTTGGGGGGCCTCTTGCGCCTATCCCAATCGGTGGTTTGTACTTTGCACGGTTCAGATACCTCTTGAGCTTATCTCGACTAGTGTCGATTCTTTTAGCTCGATCGTGAGACCTCTTAAGTTGTGCTCGATCGGCTTTTCGTACTTGTTGCGGCTCGAGAACCCTTGAGCCTTTTTTGACCAATGTCGCTTTTTTCGCCTGGTCAGGAGGCCTCTTGGTCGTGTCTAACTAATTTTTGTACTTTGCATAACTCAGAGACCTTTTGGGTCTTTTCCGACCAGTGTCACTTCCTTTGCCTAGTCGGGTGATCTCTTGGGTTGTGCCCAACTAGTATTTCTGTTATTTGCACGATTTGGAGACCTCCTGGGTCTAATTCGATCGGTGTTGCTTTTTTTGCCTAGTCAGGTGACCTCTTGGGTCATCTCCGGTTGGCATTTTCGCTCTTTGCATAGTTCGGGGACCTCTTAGGTCTGATCCGACCAGTGTTGTTGTCTTTCTTGGTTAAAAGATCTCTTGGGTTGTGCTCGACTAGTTTTTGTACTTTGCACAGCTTTGAGACCTCTTAGGCCTTTTCTTACCGGTGTCACTTTCTTTGCCTAGTCGGATGACCTCTTAAGTCATGTCTGACTGGTATTTTCGCTCTTTGCATGGTTCGGGGACTTCTTCGGTATGATCCGATCGGTGTTGACATAACCACGTAATGACTTTTCAATAAAGATTTGCACCAAGTTTTTATCAACGGAAGATGTTGTTTTATTCATGCGAAAAAAAGGAAGTACCAGTTTATTAAAAAACATGCAAAGGAAACTACTAAATAAAATCTTGATCTCCCTTCTGCTCTCCCTTGCCATTTCTAGTCGAGAATTTCATCATCATGTGATAGGTAGAGGTGACGACCTTTAGGCTATTGAGTGTAGTTCGACCAAGGATTGCGTTGTAAGCCGAGGGGCAGTCCACTACCAAGAATGTTATCATCTTGGTGATCTGCTTGGGAGAGGTCCCCAATGTGATTGGCAAGTCGATCACTCCCAAGGGTTGGACTCGCTCCCTAAAAAACCTATCAGTAGGGAGCAAACAGACTGCAGCTTTTTGTCCTTGATCTCTATTTTTCATAAAGCTGCCTTGAAGAGGATGTCGGCTGAGCTCCTGTTGTCGACCAATACCCTACTAGTGAGGTAGTTGTCCACTGTGGCGGTGATAACCAGGGGGGCGTCACGAGGCTGCTGAACCCCTTTGACGTCATCCTTGAAAAAAGTGATCGACTGTTCCACCTTTCTTTCCTTCATGGACCGTTTGACTGCGAACACCTCTATCCCCCCATTCTATCCTCAGCCTCTTGGCATGAGACTTTCGAGCAGAACTTGACTCTCCTCCACCAATGAATCCCATGGAGATCATTCTAATTTCACAAAATGAGTTGGATGGGTTCCAGCTTTTGGCATTCCTCCCAATGCTCATCCAGTCTTTTTGGCCCTCCTCAGCGTTGTTCGCCCCTTTTCTGTTGATCGGCGACGTATTGATTTAGTTTTCCCCTCTTGAGCAACTCTTCAATTTGGCACTTTAGGTCAAAACACTTTGAGGTGTCATGTGCGTGATCTCGGTGGAAACGATAGTATTTTCTGGGGTCCCTAGTCGTGGGGTCAATTTTGAGCCTTTTGGGCTACTTCACTTCTAACTTGTTAGCTATATGATGTAGGACCTGCTCCAGCGAGGCCGTTAGAGGGGTGAATCTTTCGAACCACTCTCAGGCTCACTTTCTCTCTTCCTAAAATTCCTAGGGGCCCTAGAGCAACACTTTTTAGCTGGGCTGCATTGCGTCCCCTCATTCAAGATGCCTCTTGATGGTTTCTTCCGCCTTTCCCCGTCGTGCTAGCATTTCATCCTCAGTGTTTATGTATTGTTGTGCCCGGATCATCAGCTTGACCATGCTTGCTGGGGGCCTCTCGGATAGATGGTCAAAGAATTGGGTGGGCTGGAGGCCACCCACGAAAGTAGTGAGTGTGATCTTGTCATCGTCTGTGTTGAGGTGGAGGGCTTCGTCATTGAAGCGCTTTAGCAAATTTCACAGTGATTCATCTCGGTGCTGCTTGACATTTAGCAGGTAGGTGGCCAACCAGGGAGGCCGTTGTCCACTATAAAAGTGATTAAGAAATTGTTGGCTCAGTTGTTCAAATGACTCAATTGAGTTTGTCTTCAGTTTGCTAAACCAAGCTCGTGTTGGTCTCCTTAACATGGTGGGGAAGGCCCGACACATGACTTTGTACATCTCCAAATGGTCCAGGGGGTCATCGGAACCATCGAACTGCTCCATCTGGGGCATTTTGAACTTCAGAGGTAGCGATCGTGCCATTGCTGCCTTAGTGAGTAGCAGATCTAGCGTGTCACTTGTCCCTGGCCTAACTGGACCTTTGTCCTCTCTCTGTTTGAGGACATCCTCTAGCTTTTTTCGCAATTCCGTAATCTTCGCCCTCGGTGTAGCAGGCTCTCTTGCATGCACTATCCCACCTTGGGCTGGGAAGTCTTCCCCTCTATTCATGGGTGGTTGTTGACCTCTTTGTCCAGCGGTCCCTCATTCACAGCTGTCGCCCTTGGTTCTTCGTCGGGGATGCCTATCGGGTTGACCGATTGTGGTCCTCCAGCTCGGAAATGCTACATGAAGGCTTGGATTTGTTCTATCAGGGCCGCAACCATCTAGATGAGGTTTGCACCTGGGTTTCCAGAGGATTCTTTCCGTTAGAGATCCCCTTTACCACAATTGTGAGAGGCGTTCCCCCCTCGACCACCACTGACTGACGATCTTATGTTCACCATTATCTCCGGTTGCTCCGCTGAATTTATATTTGAAGAGAACTGTCATTCTCACAGACGATGCCAAACTAATGATGCCACAAAATGGTGACAGTCCCTAATTATATTTTCCACGCCACTCCTGTACACAAGTCCAATGATAGGGGGTGATTGGCCGGTCGTGGACCTTTCGACGATCTAATTAGAATCCAATCAATATGAATATGCTCTTAATCAATTTTAGAGGGTATGAGTGTCTACCTCTTCCTTCCTTTTCCCATGCTTATTAATACCCAAACGAGAGGGAGAAGGGTTGGGAGTGATCTTTGGGCCGTGATTCCAACAGTCGCATGGTCTGCGTTAATTTCTTTTGTGTCATCTTGGAGATGTTGGCGGATTGAGGGCGCCATTAGAGGGATCAAATAGATTTCTCGGAAGAGCAATCATCGGGTCATTGTTTTGTTTGAGCTGGGCGACCTTACTAGTCGACTAGGCAGAGGATCTCCTGGTCGATCTTAATTGGTTGCTTTGGTCGGTCTTGGCTGGCTGCTTTGGTCAGCCTTAGGATCGTTTATGGTCTCTTCGATGTGTATCACTAAGATTTCCTCTCTTTTCTTTTCCCTAGCCGTAGTCTCCTTTGGCAACTTGGCCTTTGTCTTTTGATGGCCAAAGTGACGAGATACTCCAGGTGGACTTTGAACGGTTTGCAATTATTAGTTAGATGCCCTCTGTCCTTGTTATATGAGCGTCGCAGTAATTGGTTCTCCAGCTTTTGTTCCCATATCTGCTTGTAGGGATGAAAGTTTAAATCGGAAAATCAAACCAAACTGGTAAACCAAATTGAACTGACTATTTGGTCTAATTTTTCAATCAAATCAGTCCGGTTCGGTCCGATTTGAGATTTCTAAAAAGTTTCAGTTCAGTTTTTGATTTTAGTCACGTTACTAGAAACCATACCGAATCGGACCAAATCGGCTCATATGCTAAACCCTAAAAGATGAAAAATCTAGATTCATACATATTTTTTTAAGTCTCGAATTAATTTTCTTTTGACTTTGATTTTTTACGGGGCTTTAATTTTACTATTATTTAGAATTTTGTATATTCTTTACTGAGTTTTAATTTTTGAGGAATTCTTTTAACTTGGGCTTAGGCCTAATCAAATTGAAATTGATTTTAAAATAAAAATCAATCTGGACTTTATTCATTTGACATGGACCTTTTAATTTTTTAGAAGTTTTTAAATTTTGGATCCAAGTCCGACCAAACCGAAATTGGACCGAAACCAAATCAAAATTAGAAAAATCAAACCGAACCAAACTGAAACAGTTCAATTCGGTTTACAAAATCTCAAACCGAAATTATCGGTTTGATATGAGTTTTTTAGCCAAACCGGACCGGTTTCACACCTATCTGCTTGTTCAGCCACCTGAGTATGATTCATTTTCAATCGTTTGGATGATCTGATATAGAGGGATTTTGAACACCGTTGTTTAGGCAACAAACTTGTGAGGGCAAGGCTCTCTCTTTTCTCTAGTTTAGATGACCTTAGTCTCATTTTGGCATTGACTCATCCCACCTTTTTTGCTGAAATATGTTTAGACTAGCTTTGCTGCTCCTTAGCCTCCTCCAACATAGCATGGAGCTTGATTCGGCTCATTTGTTTATCCATTTTGATGGTAAGGACAGGAATAGACCCTCACAGATTCGGCTCTTAGGGTCTAATCCAAGTTTGAATGACATAACCACTATTTTTAGATTCTACTATTGTATTTTCTTGGACAATTCCTAGTACCAAAATGTGTACTGCCTTAGATACTTGAACTTTTCCTTTCATAGACCGAGCAACACATCAACCTCCTTGTTTACCTTTGTAGTCGCGATGAATCGAGCCGAGAAGGCCATACATAAATCTTTCCAACACGAGATTACCTTTTTGGTAATTTATTAAATCCAATAAGGCTGAGCTCTCTAAGACTGAACAAGAATAGCCTGCACATCAAGGCGTCATTCATCGAATATAATGACATCCTCTGTTGATAGTGCACAAAAATTAGAGTAAGAATTGGTCTTGGGCTTGTACTGGTTGAATTTAATGTCGTTGAAGTCTAGCGGCAGAGTGACTGACATAATCTCATAGGTGAATTATGACGAGATCACTTGGTCATGAGCAATTTCTGATTTGGAATGAGTCGACCTGGCATCATGAGCCAACCCGCGATCGTCGGCCTTTTTTGCCGTTCGACTCTGTCATGGAGATTTTCTGTGTGACTCGTACATGTCCTTTCCTTGTTGCAATCAGATCGTCCAGTTGTGTAACTGATGGTTCGACAACAAGAACTTTGCTCCTGGGAGTGGGCTTTTGTTTGCCTCTTCATCCCCAAGCCATTGGAGGGCTATGATTTGTCGTCCATCTCAATGATCGTGTAATTTCTGATAAGGCATCGAAATACACGTACACGTACGATGACAGGCTTTTCCCAACCTCATGACTATTAGTGTTTTCAACGCAATTGTCTAATCTATAGCGTTTTGGCACGCGCCCTATTTGCTCCTGATTGTCTTTTACCAGGGAAGGAGTCATTACCCCAAAGCGATTCCCTTCCCGAGCACGACTCATAGTAAAGGCTTGTTACTTTTGAACTTCGACACGGAGCTGAAGAACCTCCTGGTGCAAGCTATCCAAGGTTTGATCCCTATTCTCCATATCCTTCTCCAAGTGCTGGATGTAGGCCTTTTGGGAAATTCTAAGGGGCCCCTTTGGTGAATGGGGCTCGTCCAACTCGATCTACTAAGTGAGAGTGTGCCATTGTTCTTAGGCGCCAATGGTTAGGCGAGAACCTTTCCACCGACCCTGATTTTTGTAACCTCCTCCAGTAACAAAGAACTTGCCATGATCAGATTATGAAAGTGAAAGAGTACCCAGCGAAGTTACCAATTGTGGAGTTGTTAGATTCGCCAATCTAATATGGTTTTTCTTCTTGGATCCGATTATGCCTACGAAAGGAACAACTCATTAGCGCCCCCTAGGCCTCTACCAGTTGGAGGGTACTCTGATGCTTAAGTCAGAACACAAAAGAGAAAGCACAAACGTATTTGCACTTGTATCGACTGCGTATCTTTCTAGGTTATGTACCCTTCTTTATTTCCAAGATCTTTTCCCCATTACCCACAAATTTCTTTTTGGGATCCTTCTATAATCTTCCAAATTTTCAAATAGGATTCTTTCCACATGTACTCGATTTGGAATTAGGGTTCTTTCTATGAATCTCAAAACTCCTATAGATTCTTCGGATGCCACATTAGCTCAATTTTTCCTTCAGGCAGCAGCACCAACCCGCCCTGCTGTCTAGCCTTGGGCTAAGACCTACAAACAGTTGGAACTCTAGCTCATCCGGACCTACCGTTGGCTTGTCATATCAAGATCCGTAGCTATCGAGTAATCGGGAATGACCTGACATTTCAACCCACTACAAATGCCTAGACACCTTTGGAGCATTTGTAAGGGCCAGTGATTTTATAAGTCCAAGATTGGTCTGCTATTTCGTCCACCGTATTTGGCTGCAACAAAATTATTTCTTGGCACATTAGATTTCGGTATCAAATTAGCAAGCATACTGTAAAACTCATTGAAAATACTCTTCCCTAAATGAAAAACACATTTTTCAACACAAATGAAATAATGTCCGGATTTCACTTCAACGTTCAGGGACGAGTGGCAACAGTGAATCTCAAGGTAAATGTCCACTCTCATATCAGACTTCAGAAAATAGTGCAAGGAGCACCACATAACAAAAAGACCCCATAGTTGAGATGGTGAGATAAATTGCGGCAAACATAGTGGTCAGATCTCACTAAGGACATCCGGTACTTGATGGATTGTTAAGCAGAATATGATTTTGCAGCAAGTGGATCAATGCTTCTTAATGGAAAATAATACTAAACTAGTAAAAAATAAATTTATTTATAAAAAATTGACTCTAATTAATTGAGATGTTTTATATTTCGATTAGTCCATATAAGAAATCCAAAAAGAATTTGAAGTGCTAGGCACATAAAGTTGTTGTGCCCTATTAGATGGGTCTTGTCTTGAGAAAAAATATAATTAGAGTCTTTTGTTTCGTAAAGCTTAAGAAAGCTTAACGTATAAAATAAAATCTTAAAAGAACAAAATTGATTGGTTAAAGAGTAACAAATATGCAAATTACATTTCTATGTAATTGTTATGTAGATCTAATCAATATAAAATATTGTTCCACGCGTTGTGAAGATTACATTTTTTAGCCCGGAGAATGGGTTTTTGTCTCCTCTTTTTGAAAGGACTCTCTCTCTCTCTCTCTGCTATTTCAAATCAAATAACCCCCCCTCTCTCTCTGCGCGCGCGCGCCTGCGATGGCGCTTCCGTCCTTATTCCGCGAAAGGCTTGAACAGATGGAAGACACCAGGAACCAGCGACTCTCTCTCCTCGAGGTCCCTGTTTCTCTCTCGCCAGAATACTATGGCATTCTCTCTCCATGAAAGCCCTTTTAATCCGATACAATTGTTCTCGCAGGCGGAGAGAGAGCTACAAATCACCAAGACCAAATTCTTATCGACCAAGCTAGCCAACATCCGATCCCAGGAGCAGCACTGCTTGAAACTCGAGCAGAGAATCGCGTCTCGGAAGTTCGCAATCTCGTCTCTCAAAGCCGACATGGATTCACTCGAGTCCAAGTACGATGACATTCTGCAACAAATTAGGTATTTCATCATCTTATCTCTCTCTCTCTCTCTCTTAGACATAAGTTACTTACCGGAAATACTTGCTAATGGTGTTCTATGCGCATAGTAAGAGCAGGAAGTTACGTTCATATGAAAAAATAACTTCTACTGCAAACTTTATGAATCAGTGGAAACCATGTTTGTTGGTCTTAATAAGGATACGGCAGCAAAATTCCGCCCAAAGCTCGATACAACGATAAGATTACGGAACTGGCTAGATACGTATCTTTGATTGCAGAATTGGCAGTGAGAGTTCTTCATGTTGGATATGGGAATGGAGTAGTTGTCTACAATTTGGATTTTTTTTTTATCAAAATACGACTCAATTGTTGTAGCAAAAGAAGAACTAAATGTCGTTCTAGTAAATGAATGTAGTTAGATATCGTTCTACAATATGTAGTTTGCTAGATCTCGTACTAACTTATAAGCTCTTAAATTCACAAGAAAAAATAGAGACCTTGCGCACAAAGAATACACAGAAAATTAGATGTTTATTGAATGATTAAACAAATTACAAAAGAGGGTTCGTCCTTATTTATAGGTAATGAAATCCTTATTTTGGTAAGAATTAAACTAGATAATTTCTCGCTAATTAAGAAACTAGACACCTTTGCTAATTAAACTAGGTAATAAAAAATGTCAACACAAGTGGATTTAGAAAAAAATAAAATTTCTAAAATTAAAAATTTTAAATAAGCAAAAATCTTAATTAGGATTTTCAAATCACTTTCATAAATTGAGATTGCAATTAATAATTTTTTTATTTTATTTTGTCAAATCTTTCTAAAAATTATTGATGATTTGTCCAACGTCAAAATAGGCCATTTCCTGAAGCTAATGAAGAAAATAGTCTGGAACTCAACAATTTGAAAAATTAGTGCGATACACAGTTTCCATTCGCATTTTTGGCCCATGGCATATGCCTGCCACCGTGGACTAATATTGTTTGCATATGCCATGTCGGAATCGGAAAGAACACGTTTTTTCTCTGATTTGTTCTCCTTTCGTCCATAGAACCAGAATCCTGCGGTAAAGAGAAAACATTATGGTACGTATCCAATGGTAAAGAGAAAACATTGTGGTATGTCTCCGTCTTTTGAAAACCATTTATAGATATACACACACACATATATGTTGAGTAATTCAAGACCCATATGTATATCCGCACATAACTTGCTTGATTTTAGTCTCAACTGAGAGAATGGAGGTTTTTGGTGCATGCCCCAAATATCCCTTTGCGAGCCTTGTCGTCGTCTAATTTCCCATATGGGGTTTCAACTGATCATCAAAAGGAGGATGATAGAGTTTATTAGCTCTGTGGTTTCTGCCGTACTTTGCAACCTTTTCTATGCAATCCTTGCCACCTTATTTCCATTATTTTAAAAAACGCATATAGGAATTGCGTATATGTACTCAAACTCGAATTTATCTATAGGACAATATTTAAATTGAAAATCAATTTGCGTACAATATTTGTCCACGGTGGAAGGCTTATGCCATGTCAGTCAAAAACGTGAATGGAAAGTGCGTATTGGACTAATTTTTCAAATTGTTTGGGGTTCCAGATTATTTCCCTCAACAGTTTCAGAAAAAGGACCTATTTTGATAAAAACAAATTACAATTTGATAGGTCTTAAGATTAAACCCAGCACTTGAGGATAGAGTGGTGTGGACTCTTGCACCAAATGGAGAGTTTGATGTGGAATCTGCTCCACAAGAGATAAGAGCTAGGGAGACAATTGTTGCTTGACACAAGATTGTTTGGTACTCTTATAATTTTTCCGTGTGGTCTTCCAGCCAATTGGACGACTGTGCTCTCTGTGCAACTGCTATGGAAAGCCAGTCACTTGTTCTTTGAGCGTTGTTGTGCTGCTAGAATTTGGTCCTATTTCCTGAACAAATGTGGCATCTATAGAGCTGTTAAGTGCCTAGAAGAAGAAATAAATTGGGCATGTTTTCATGGAAAACGAGCTGTGTCCACTAAAACTCTGATCTTTGGGTTGGCGCTGTCAGCTGCTTATACTATGTTTGGCAGAAAAGAATAATAGAGTATTTCAAGGGGGTTATCATGAAGATGGAGAGAGATGTTAGAGCTTGTACGTCCTGCTGGAGAAACCCCTACTAATGAAAATTGAAACCTGGGTTGTGTATAGCATAGAGCCGGGGACGACGGAACTAGAGTTTACATCACGTGAATGCAAAAGCTTATCTGGAATCATACGAGGATTTTATTAAAAGAATTGACAGTGAGATAAGTAACATTTCAAGGGGTGGAAATTGAAGCAATATGTAACTACAAACATCATATTATTTAAACCATGGTGGCACATTAATGATCTTATTAAACTTTTAAGTACCAATTTCGTAATAACTTCTTTAAAAATCAAATAGAACACACAAAGTCGATAACTAGTGAGTTCCCCAGCTGCCTTGCATGCCTTTGTCCATGCACGAATCTCAATTTTAAATTCTCTTGTGTCTGAGCTAAATCTTGTGCTATGTTTTAACGTAGCTTAAAGCAACTCCGATGCAATGGCTAAATCACCTTCCAAATGCAAAAAAATGGCCATCATTTACTTTTTGTGCTCTCCATGCGTGATCAAAAGCTTTGGCCATTGCCAAATATTTGCAAGTTCCTTTTGTTTCTCTCTCTCTCTCTCTCTCATCATGAGCCTTACAATTCCATTTGTAGTTTACTTAAAATAGAAGAAATGGCATTTACACCATTGGAGCATGGTTGCTGAGATTTTGACAATTTGTACTCTTTAGAGCAACTCCACTACGATTGCTAAATTACTTTCCAAATGCAAAAAAGGGCCATCATCCACTTTTAATCCCTCCAATGTATGGCTAAAAGGATGGCCAATCTGATAATCCAAAGCATGAGCCATGTGTGCTATTCTGGTTCGCCATTTTCAAATGTCGGTCATGGTATCCTCTCTTTCACTCTCTAGAGGGGATTCACGAATACAGTTTGAATTTTGACAGTAAGAAAATTGAAGAACTAGCATTTCTGGCATTGGAGGGTCCAACCCTATCACATCGCTTATCAAGGTTTAGCAACAGCTGAATTACCAATACTCTCTGTGTGTGCATGTGTGTGTCGCCTATAAGGGGCCTGCAAATATAATTAAGGTTTGACTTCTTGTGTACAAAGAAGAAATAGCATAAATACTGGGGGCTAGGTTAGCGGGTCATAGTCAATGGGTTTGCGGGCCTGGATCAAAGGTCAACATGTCGGGTCAGCAATATCGACAATCGACATGCTAGGTTAGCGAGATCGACGGTCAACAAGCTGGGTCAGCGACACCATTGCCTTGTCTAGCGAAGAAGGCTTAGGTCGCGATGGGGAAGCCCGCTCGGGACACATAGACCAGGCAACGAGGGTCCAACCCTAACACAACTAGGGTGCACAGAGTGGTGTACCCAAAGGCCAACACCATCTATAGCGAAGTGCGAGTGGTTGAATAGGAAACCAGGGGGGCGGGATAACGCGCGAGAGATAAGCGAAGGCCTAGAGAGGACCAAAGGTTAAAGATAGATACCCAAGCATGCGCATGCTCAGGTCACAATGGTAGGACCTAAGGGGTCAGCTGTGGCCTGATGATAGCATGGGTAGAGCCAAGTAGACGGTTTGTAACCCTGTCTATTGGAAAAGGACAGGATCTAGTGGATTGGTTGCTTCAAAGGATAATGGTCGTTGCGAGGCCAACTGCGACCGTGAGACCATCATAGGCAAACATTAGGGAAAGGGGTATGTCTTAGGCATTACTAGGACACATGGTACCAGAGTACAGACCTAGTGCATGTATCAATACCTGACAACATTGTCAAGTGAACGTATTGATAGATTTAAAATTCTCTAGGGAGGATAAGAGTTTGTTTTGAGGGAGAACACTCTTAAAGACAAAGGGTCCCCCATCTGAGAAGTGCCCCCCATTTTCTATCTAGGCCTATTGAGGGATTAAGAGACTGCCATTCTTTTTTCCTAAGTATTTGCCTTATCCTTCACCCTTTTCTAGACAACTCTCTTTCTTGTGCTGACAAAAGAGGACCTGGATAATACTGTTGAAGGTGCGATCCCCCCATACTACCTGTTTGAATCCATGATCCCCGATGTAACAGGGCTTGTTCTCGTAGACTTGATAGTCACGATAGGGTCAGTAGTTTACAACTACAATCCTACTTCTGAAGATGCCTCCGGGGTTCGGTACCTATATGTCTGAGTACTTGCAACGTCATGCAGCCGTTTTTTATGGTAATTTCTTCACATGCATACTAGGCGTCCATGTGGGCTCTTTGGCTAAAGCATCGTTCCTTCGTGACTTGAATGAGAACCCTCTTTCAATCGTTGACTCTCCTGCCACCAATGCTGCTAGTTCACGTCTAGCTAATCTTGTCAACAGGCCCGCGGTACAGGTTGTGACAAGGAGCTGTCTTGCCGTGGAAGACTCCACCACTATGGACAACATATTTGGGGAAATCAAGGATGATGTTTTTACCCCAAGGGGGGTCCTCCAACCGATTTATGAGATCGGGCATTGTGTCATCCCTCTTGAGAGGAATATTCCATAAAATATTGTTGAAGAGGTAAGAATAAATGGTTGTGTGTTGTGAAGGAGCTGACCTTGATCTCCTTTGCCAAGGTGACCCTGTTGTAACTCTGCACCAGATCTGCCCTGGAGTCTTTGACGAAGTGAAGGAGGCTGGAGAAGAAAGGTTGAAGAGTGGGTTAGGGTCAAGAAGGCCTTGATCGTAACCCAATTACATATGAACGCGATCTAGGAGGTAGATAGTAGACAATGATCTTTCCTCACTCAAAATTGAAAGGGAGCATGGGCAAGCAGTAGCAAAACCTTCGAGTGTAGAGGGCGCGTTGAGGATTGGCAACATTACTAAAATTGAGATCACAACGTGACGAGGAGTAGAAGGGAGGTATCCCGACACCATCAAGGGTTTGAGCATAGGGCCGAAAGACGAACTGTTCAATCTGATCAAAGTATGGTTCCCAACGTTTGGTGGAAGCTCTCCCAGACCAGAGAAGGGATTGGTGGTGAGTGAAACCTCCTCATTGACCACCTTGCCTTTCCATTGCAAGCCTATCACAATTGTTTACTATGTCTAAAGTTGTATAGCGGGGAAGCGAGCAGGTTTGGAGGCTATTGTGGGGAGCCGCTCGTAAAAGAAACATATCAAATATTGGGTGCGGACCATGGAAATGATGTCATACCTACCCATGAACCTCTTAGTGACCACATGTATTTGATCAAGCTGATAAAATAAAGGTACCCAAGAGCAAGGGAACCAGGGGGATGAAGTCCCCTTTCACGAGGCAGCCATCTAGGTGGAAGAATGAGAGGCTTGGACGTTTTGGGGGATTGCAAGGTAGCATGAAGAAAGAGAGAAAGTATACGAGGAAACCCCTCGAGGTAGAGCGGGCTGTGGAATTGTGGCACGAATATCTCTTTACGACCTTCGATAGATTGCTTTTTCTTCACGGGCTGTATGTCCTTAAAAGTGTGACGGAGCCAACAACTCTACGATGTATTGTTTGTCCTTGATTGAGCACAATTCTCGCCCGTGGACTTGAAGTTCGAGCCAAGCTTACCCGCCTTTGTAAATTCCTCTTGAAATCGGTCTATAGTTGTGCATTTGGTTGATCCGATAGAGGTGGGATCGAATATGGCGGTGCTGTGAACACTCAAGCGAACCATAGACACATCTTCTAGATAGGACTTGATTCACCCTAGAGGCTAAGAAAGGCATGGGCGTCCTTGCTCTAGCTAGAAATTGCGAAATCAAGATTAGCAGGCTTGCAGTTGACAATCAGCTCACAGGACAGTAAAACGTCTAGAACCCGGACATTAGCAACAAACTCTCTAAAGGCAGGGATGCTTATCACGTTGTCAACCCACTCATTTTACCATTGGGGAGGTTGGCATGTTATGTTGTAGTGCACAGAAGAGTAAGGGATGGCTCCTCGCTTGATGTGAAGCGAAAGACAAAAGATGGAGAGATCAGGTCGGTCTCCTTGACAGCAGCCTTAGGGGAGAAGAGAAGAGAATTAGAAGGAATGCTAGTTGTAGGCAAGAACTCTTTCACCCTATGCTAGAATGTCCTCTTTACCCCTAAGTACGGGGCTCTAGGCCATTGATCTTCTTGGGAAGGGGGAGGGGTGTTTACTTTTGTCATGGGGGCTACAATGCCCGAAATCCACATTAGAGGGATCTGCGTGAGCCATAACTAGAAGAAAATGAGAAGATGCCAGTTTAGCGAGATTGACGATGAACATGCCAGGTTTGCGAGACTAACAGTCAACACGCCTGGTTAGCGAGACTAACGGTCAACATGTCAGGTATGCAAGATTGATGATCAACAAGTTAGGTCGGCGAGACTGTTACCCTATCTAGCGAAAAAAGCTTAGTTTGCGAGGTTGAAGTTTGCCCGCGACACGTAGATGCGGCAACGAGGGTCCAACCCTACCACAACTAGGGTGCATAGAGTGGTGTACTAGAGCCTAGCATAAACTATAGTGAAGTGCGAATGCTTGAAGAGGAAATTTGGGGGGTTGGGGGGGGGGGGGGGGTAACGCACGAGAAAGAAGGGAAGGCCCAGGGACTGCTGTGACTCGATGATAGCATGGGTAGAATTGAGCACACGACTTCTAACCCTATCTACGGAAAAGAGAGGGATATAGTGGATTGATGGCTTCAAAGGAGAAGGAGTTGTAGCAAGGCCATTCGCAAACGCGAGACCATCATGGATGCCATGACCATCGCAATC
Source organism: Arbutus unedo (assembly GCA_014822125.1). NCBI lineage: Eukaryota > Viridiplantae > Streptophyta > Magnoliopsida > Ericales > Ericaceae > Arbutus > Arbutus unedo. The sequence goes on from JABCMJ010000737.1 coordinate 47,688, forward strand.
AGACATTTGGGGAAAAGGGTACGTGTCGAGGGACTACTGGGACACCTGGTACCAGAGTACGAACTGAGTGCGCCCATAAATACCCAACACCCTTGTCAAGGCAACACATTGATGGGTTATTAAATTCTCGGGATACGACAAGACTTTGTTTTGAAGGAGAACCACTCTTAAAGACAAATGGTCCCCATCTGAGAACTACCCCATCTTCCATCTAGGCCTACTAAGAGATTAGGAGACTGCCATTCTCTTTTCCTAAGTGTCAACCTTCTTTTCACCCATTCTAGATCACTCTTTTTCCTGTGCTTATCAATATTCATTGTTTTTGCCTCTAGAGCAATATTCCTCTCATCAGAACCATATCCTACAAATACCAATAGAGCAACATTTCTAAACAGCAACATAAATTATAAGAGTAGCAATAGCTAGTCATTGAGGTATCTGACCATTGAAGACGTTTTAAATGTTGTGCCAAATTTTGCACAATATATAGCAACAACTGAAATTTGACATTTCCATTTTGCGCTCTGGCAAAGTTGAAAAAATAGCATTTGTCCCATTACAATATTATTTTTTACAGAAAATTAGTGAAAAGTTCAAACATAGAGTGAATTAGTCTATTAACCCTAGGTTAATTTGATTTTCGATTTAAGGTCCACTGTTTTTAAAGTGTTAATAGGTTAGCTCTTTTAATGGACGAAATTGTCCTTATTGGTTGTTTCTCTTGTCCTTTCGTATTTAGCTTTCTTCACAATCGCCGTCCACCCTTTGCAATTAGGGCTACAAACGAACCGAGGCACTCGCGAGCTCGACTCGGCTTGGTAAGAGCTCGTTTAGTTAACAAGCCGAGTTCGAGCTCGAATTTTAGGCTCATTTGTAAACGAGTCAAGCTTGAGTCTTGAAAGCTTGGCTCGACTCGTAAAAACTTGGCTCATTTAAAGAGACTTGTTAAGTAAATGAGCTTAGTTTGGCTTGGCTTAGCTTGACTTGACTCCTTTACAAACAAATTGAGCTCGAGCTTGAATTTTAGGCTTGTTAAGTACCAAGCAGAGCTCAAGCACTTCAAAGCTTGACTCGGCTCGTTTGCAGCTCTACTTGCAATCGCCGTTCACCTTCGCCTTTGCCGTTGCCGTTCGTCACAAACACGCTAGATCTTTCGCTTCATGTGAACAACAATAGCGAGAAGAGTTATGACTCTATGAGGATGAAGAAGAACAAACCATGCGAATAGATTCCCCATCCAACTTCTCCTCCTCCTCTTTTCACACTAAAAGATTTGAGAAAACAAACAAATTCGAGCAAACTTTTGTCGCGGATTCTTTGGAATGATGAGTTACGGAGACGAAGACTGTGATTTGTTAATCGAAGTGCATTGTGGGCAAATAGGTAGGGTTTTGTGAGCTAGGATTTCAAGATTGGAAGGGATGATGAGAGTGATAGTTGATGATTAGACTTCAAAGATGTTCAGACTTCTCTCTCTCCATCACGGACAAGTAAGAAATCCTGACATTATTTGATAATGTTATCAGATAAACAGATACTATAATGTTATCAAATAATTTGATCTGATAATGTTATCAGATAATGTTAGCTGATAAAATTAATCTGATAAAGTTATTAGGTAACATTATCAGTATATATAGTCTTTTTGGGTAAACACCAATATATAATCGATCACAACTGAAAATCACACCATCTCTCTCTCTGAAACTATTCTCTCTCTTTTAAAAACCGAGGAACACCCTTCCAATTGTCCACTGCATAAAACTGAAAATCGAACAACGTTTTTTACTTTGGTGCTCTAGATCATGTGAGCTCTAACAGATATCTCACTCACTCTCTAGCTCCTCCTTCTCGTACTTCTCTCTCTCTATCTCTTTGTCTCTCTCGGAGTACTTTTGGTCGGTTAGATGATCAAATTGGTAATGGCGCCTTCTTCGTCGTTCACCTTTCATCATGTTAAGCTAACTATTTAGTGCAACGGCATTTTTGGAACCAGTGTGTTAAAAGAACTTCTGGCTAAAATTTATTATTAGATGGACTAATTACATTACAAGTCCCTTACTTTGGAGTGTTGGCCAAATAACCCTCCCAATTTTCTAAGCACAACACTAGGTAGGCATTTTAACATGTAATTATCAAAATCATACGATTCACGATACAAATCGCACGATTCAATTCGATACACCATAAAGTCGGTTCGAACCTATATGACGAATCGCAACTTGCACTAAATCGGTAAGAGAATCGGTGAATCGATTCTAAATCGCCTGAATTGGTGATTCACTTTCGATTCAAATTTTGCGGGTCTAGGTCGGGTTAGTGACCCAATAAAACAAAAAAACTATTTTTTCATATTTTTTTAGAAAAAAATAGTATACAACCATTATTGGGGCTTACAAAGGGTCTTTTGTAAAAAAATTGGGGATAGAAAGGGTTACAGACTGAAAAACTTGGTTTTCACTTTTCACCTGTTGACTTTCTTTACTTTTCAACCTTGAGACTTGAGAGAGTTGATCATCTAAATCACGGTGGGGTTCACTTTGGACCCACATCTTTTGCAATAAAAACAAGTGCCTTTCCTATTTAGATCACGTGATCATCAATATATATTTGGATACAATATTTTTATTGATTGTTATTGTATATTTGCATTTGTAGTGTTTTAAAAAACATAGCCGAATTGCAGCGATTCACGATTCGTAAATGGACTTTTTTGATTCTTGATTTAACAACTATGCATGTAATAAACTAATCTTAGCGTGCACACACACAAACATATACGTGAACTTATACAACTGCATATATTTAGGTTCAAGTGTGTTTAATTGGTTACTGGTTTGGTTGGTAATTAGGGTGTTGAAGAGTGAGGTGGAAGAGGTGGAAGAGTTGGAGAGGCAGAAGGAGAGTTTTTATGGTTTGGAAAGGCGTGACATGGAGGAGTTTCGGGCTCAAGTGGAGAACTTTGTCGTTGACTGTCGAATGCAAGTTCAGGAATTGAAAAACAAGATCAATGAGGTAAAGGACATTCCCCTATCTTGCTCTGAATCTGTTTTCACGAATTATATATGGATTATATGTGCTTCCTGTTCATCACAGCAAAAAATGTGATGTGGTGATGATATCAATAAATTCATTTGTCTATTGGTTTGCATGGTTACTACCCGTTTGGATGGAGACATAAATTTAGGTGTCTTAACTAAGAGGGGTCTTATGGTAGAGGGGAGGCTTAAAAAGGATGATCAATTAAAAGGTGTTTGGTTGAGTTTTGTAATAATGGCCCGTTTGGATAGAGGGAAAGGCAGGGGTATAAGTTTTGGAGGGGGTAAAAAAAATTGACGTGACATGTTTAGCATGATTTGGG